>PVJO010026217.1:0-21419 GCA_004026905.1 Hystrix cristata
ATATAATATATATATGGCATTTTCATGGGGAAATATTCTTTCAATGACCACATAATTTCAAAAATTCATTAATCTATCTTTGGCAGTTGTTCCATAGATAGGAATGTATATTGTATTGAATTATATAAAGGTTATATAAACTAATAATGCTAGGATGTTAATGTTGATGTAGACCCTTATTATATGATCTTGAAATCTTAGTAAGGGTATATCTGGAAAGTGTAAATGCTTACTTCACATACTTTTTTCTTGAATAATAACTCATAAGAAAAATTATGTTAAGTCTCATGATCAAAAATAATACATTTTGTATGCAAGAAATTTATTTCCTGTTTAGTGGACATTTAGAAGCATATTTTATTGTTTCTATTCAAGTTGGATATCCAATAAGGAGAAGAGATAAGAAAAATTACAGTTAGTATGATGATAACTTTGTTTTTCCCATGGATAATAATTCAAAATATGAAATATATTTAAATATAACGTATATATTATAAAAAAGGAAACAAAATTTCTAGGAATAGTCAAGATAATTATGAAACTTTAACCTTTTAGTGTTTCTGTGTCTTAGTATCACTCAAATTGTGTCATGACTGCAGTGGAAAAGTATCAGAAATAGTGAGGCAACTATTCTTGTTTGAGTCAAGAAACAAAAACAACAATGCAGAAGTTCCATCTATGAATAATTGATATGGCATAAATTTTGATTATTAAATTTTTGAAACTACCTATTTTCACATTACATTTTTCTGTCCTTTAATTTTTCATCACATTCTCACATTTTAATTTGTAATAATATGTATCTGGTAAACAACTTTGAGCACGTTTATAAAAGATGGTTCAATACAGTAAATTCTGTACCCTCTAAAATTCCATGTATGGAAACCTCCTCCCTACTGCGATGCGACTTAGAGGTGCGGCCTTCCGGAGGGGATGAGGTAAAGTGGGCGGAGCTCTCACGAACGGGATAGAAATAGAGTCCTCATGGAAAGCCTCTAGAGAACTTCCAGGCCGCCTGCACCGTGTGAGGACAGAGCCAAGGGCCAGCAGAAAGCGGACTCTGTTGGTGTGTCAGCGGTGGAGTTCCCAGTTTCCAGAACTGTGAGCCGCGCATTCCTACTGTTTGTAAGCCACTTAGTGTGTGCTAGTTTGTTACAGCAGCCCAAACAAAGACAGATGAGATATAAAGGGGAAAAATGACGTATTTGGTTTAGTCAATGAAGAAAGTACAGCAAACAAAACAAAACAAAACAGAACAACAACAACAAAAAAAACCCCACGCAAACTCAGAAAGGGTTAAAAGATTAGTTCCCAGCCATTTTAGCTGATGTCTGCAGTGTATAAAATAAGGTGATGGTGGCTTGGACCGTATACTTTCTTTAGTAATGCAATTACTATTGTTCTTAAATGTAATACTGTGCTCTAGGGATTGCAGCTGCACGGGTGTTGGCCCAAAGAATGCAGTTACCCTTTCACCTTCACACTGTTCAACTCAATAAAACGAAATTAAAATTGAGAGAGAATAATAGAATTACTGCAGCGTCATCATTTCTTGTAGCCTGTCTTTTGCAAGTTTAACCTTTGCTGCACTTCATTATTTTAAAATTGATAGATCATGTTCATGGAATCAAATAATCTTGAATATGTGAGGGCCATACTGTTGCTTAAGTAAACAGCTGTATGCATTCGGCTTTTAAAATCGTTTCATCTCTCTGTGCTGATGTCTTATGAAATACTATCCTTGACATTAATTCTACTCTATGCAGTTGGAAAAATAAACTCTGCAGAATGGATTTAAACAAAGAAATTCTACATTATAATCGGTTTTGTATAGGAATTTTCAATGAGATTTCAGAATCACATCGGAATAAAGTCTCATGAAAACTAATGATGAAGGCTATTAATGTACTTGATTCCAGATGGGAAAATAAAAATAACACCACACCACAAACAACTAAATTTGTATTTTGACTTTCCTATTTCTTAAGGTTGGTGAGAAAACTTATTTAATTTGGAGACATTTTATCATACATGCCATCAAAGCTCAACTTATTGTTCAAAGAAATTATAACTATTGATGTGAAGGAATAAATTTCTATTTTAGCTCTGATTTTCTGTGGGATGATTAAAGACTCAGTATAACCAGAATTAACAATGAATTTATCAGAAAACTAATGAAAACTAATAAAAACAATGATAGGCAGTAAAGTTAATACTTCCCTTAATATGTTATGACTGAAGACATTTCAATCAAGTCAGCTTACCTTTTTTTCACCTGTAAAAACAAATTTCTGCTTCTATTTACAAACTCAAGCTTAAAGCATGGCACTTTCCACCCATTCTTCTTCTTGTCTTTAAAGTCAGGCTGTCTTACTCTGCTTCCTCTTCTAGCTGCTTTAGAGAATGAAATACAAAAATATTCTGGAGTCATATGAATCTTCCATACTCTGACTTCTTCATGCACATTTTCATGAGCTTTCTTCCTACTTACTGGCTCCTAAACTCCATGTACTTCATTTAGCCACTTTCAATTCAGTCAACCCTTTGAAATCTTAAGTTATTGGCAGCCTTGAAATGAATTTGGCTTTCTCCATTATTTGGATTCTGAAAACCAACCGTTGTCTTAATTCTTTAGTCCGCTAAACGTTTATTCTCAGTCACGGAACCAGGTACTGTCTTTGGCAATAGCTGCCTCCTCCTTACCCTAACCACAAAGCCATGGAAGAAAGGTGTTTTCCCTCTGATGTCTCTTCCATCTTTATGACACAGAGATAAAACCCCATACCTTCAATATTGTTCCATCATACTTCCTAATCTGTACCCACAGGTCTACCAGGTGTTGCACTGAAAACAAACAAAAACAGCTGTATAAGGAAGTAAAGAATTCTTAACAATTTAAAGATCCTACTATAAAAAAATCAACAAAGGACCTACAAAAAATTAACAGAATGCAGCTCTGATGAAGCTTGGACCAAAGACATACAGACACTACAGGGTAAGTCTTTACATCTGTTTTTAAGGATTTACAGACTGAAGGAAAAATCATAATGTGTTAAAGAATCCTTAAAAAAACAGAATGCATTAAACTCATGTTCTCCTCCAAAATTCAATGTGTTGCATCAGTGAGGACAAACTATACATCACAAGTATGAAATATTTTTAGGTCAGATAAGGTCAGGCATTTTATAACAGTTTTACCCAGTTAAGGGGGAAGTGACAGTATTAAGGGACCATGATCCTTTTAGCTAGAAGCAGATTTAAAGGGATGATCCATAATTCTAAAGAGCTTCCATTGTGAATACTTGCTTAAGTGAAGTCTAGTTCACATTATGACATTCATCTTCTGAGTTTCCACATAAGGGATGGATTCTGACTCTTCTTTAAAAAACTTCAACCTCATGAAAATTAGCTCAGTTACCATTCAGCTATCTATTCATTCTATTCACCTAATAGCCATCATTTTGTCAATGTAATAAAAGGTTCCTATCTTGATTGTGATAGTTTGCTTACAGATTCTTATGAAATTCCTATACCTTGGCACATATAAGACTCATTATCTTAATGATGAAAGTGTTTCAAAGGGAAGTTGAAAGGGAGAAGGGGAGTATAAATGATCCAGACATGATATGTATATGTATCAGTTCTCCCAAACATATGTAATTATCATATATTGCAAACATATAGTTATAAAAAAGTGTTTGAAACACTCTTTCTACATACTTGGCTAAATAAAGGCCTAGCCACGGCCCGGATTCTAGTATTGCAATTTTGCTTCTTTTTTACAAAGAATCTATCTATTATAACATATATTTGTCCTCATTTTTAAATTTAGTAATGTTAAAATGATCAAAAGATTGTAAGCTTTATGAAAACAAAGTCTGTGTTTTTATTACTGTATCCCTAGATTTCAGTGCCAGAAATACAATAAGTACATAATAAATATTTAAAAACTTCTGTGGACTTAGTTTTATAATGTTGTATGTAATTAGGGAATAAATGTTAATATTTATTTAAATATCAAAATCACATACAGATCATTTAATTACTGTATAGCTTTAAGTGTTTTAAAAATAATAGTACCTGATAAAACATCTTTGTATGCAAGTAGTTATTCAGCAGGACATAGTTTGGGAATTGGAATTCAGCTCAGTATTTATAGATAAGAGAGAGTTCAATGGAGCTCTTTTTCTAGTCTCTTTAAAACCAAGGACAAGTTAATGAGTAGTGAAATAAAGTAATATTTATTTGTTTTTAAATATTAAATGAAACTGTGGTCAATTGGAAAGAAGATCGTATCTATTTCAAATTCGTTTCAATATTTAGGTTTCTAACTTTTAAATTATTAGTGAATTTTAAAAATACTAATTCTCATTAAAAATTGATGGGCAACCCAAGGAAACTCAATATAATTGGAGGGCATTTTGAAAAACAAAATGACATTAAAAAAAAGAGAAGAAGGAATTTATCTTGCTATTTTTCTATATATTTTGGTCTTTTTTTTTTGTTTAATAAATCAAATATGATGTAATGAAAAGTGTTTGAATATTAGGTACAGACAGTGTAAACCCCGCAGGCAAGTCATTTTAGGTTTTTCCTGGGCAATTTATTTGCTTGTAAACTGTAGGATAGTAATACTTTCCAGAGTGATCTAGGGTTTTAAATGTGATATAAAAGAAAGGAAAAAGTATATCATTTAAATGTGATATTAAAAAAAGAAAAGAAGAAAAAAAGAAGGAAGACAGGAAAGGAAGGAAGGAGAGTGGGAGGAAGGAAAGAAGAGAAAAGACAAATGAAAAAGAAAAAAGAAAAAAGTGCAGGTATTGTCTAATAAGCATTTCTGTTACTTTCATACCCATTTTACTGATTTTCTGAGGGAAAAAATGGACATTTATTCAACAACTCTTACATGTCTTCTATGTGCCAAGCATGGTTCACATATTAGGAATTTAAAAAGAATAAATATGTATTGTATACCAAACAGTCTAATGGCAAACTAGAAATTATGTTAAGGTTTTTCAGCAGAGAGAAACTAGGGAGCTGAGAGATTAGTCTTAGCAGGCTGAAAAAGCAAAGTGGGAAACCTGTTATAACAAATAGTAATAGTAGGATGCGACTGCAAGTTATGGGCTGAAGACACAAAACAGAAAGATGAAGCCCTTTGGATATGAGGTCTTGTGAGCTGAAATTCAAACTTCTAAAAAGAAATGTGATCATTTCTTCTGGTACCTTGAAGCAGTGACCCCACGGAACCGGAACTCACACTTCCCAGGAGCGGAGGCTTCTTGGCAGCTGCTGGCTCCTCTGAGGGGTGCGATGAGGACAGCTCTTGTCTTGGCAAAATAAACTGGAGGCTGGAATAAGAGTGAAGGGCCATTCCTTCTAGCGAGAGTGACTACCATCCAAGTAGGAAGTGAGTCTTTCCTTCTCTTCCCTGTCTATCTTCTAATTTTCCTCTAGTATTCTGCTGGAAAATCTGTCAAGAAAAGAGCCCCCCAAGAAGGAATGTAATTTGCAAGGTACCAGCCATAGCATTACTAAGGCATAAAAAAGTAGATCTGGAATTGGTGGGCAAGAGATAACTGACGAGGACTCTAATCTCAAAATGTTCCCCATTTACAGAGAAATATATAATTGCTGTAATTCAGCAACTCCCAATTTTGTGTTATACATAACTGGAAGAGAGGACAATTGGGTATTTAAATTGAATTATTTACTCACAGTGCAAAGTTTTGCAATTCACAATAGAAATAACTTTCCAAATTTTATATGCAAACAAATTCTATATTTGGGCACCAAACTTCTCTACACATCAAATGTAATTAATTACATTTGCCTAGTCACATGGAGTAGAATTTAATAGTTAATTCAAAGATTGGAAAATGATTTTGAGATTGCATTAAATTTGGGTGGTACATAAATTTCTAATAATGATTTAAAGATTAACTTTAGTTCAAAACCTCTTACTTCTACATATTAATCAGCATAAAATCAATCTCTTTTCATTGATTCTCTACAAATCACTGATTAGTGTTCCCACAAATTGTTGAGAATAAACTGAAAATTGGAGATGGCTGCATTTTTGTTACACTAACAATATGTGACTATCTATCTTAAAATTTGACTTGCCTCTTAATTTTACGTATATTGATTCAGCTTTCAGATTCTAGTATTTTGACAAATACCACTTTAATATTTAAAATATATCGATTCTATAGCAAAAATGTAAAAACAAGTTTCAATTTATGTTATTTATTAATGAGAATAAAAATTATATAAGGCTGACATATAATTTAAAGACAGTAAATTATACATTATTTTAGTATATACTGTCAGATTTAATTAGGCTATATATTCCCATTTTAGTGGATCTGATTATGTATTATGTAAGAAACAAGATTCCTTACGTGTATGTACCTTACTTGGTGACTTATTTCTTATAATATTTTATGATTTATTCTTTGAATTTTGAATGCAAAATATTAATGGCTTAGTGGCTGGATGAAAGAGAAATAGTTGTTTGACAATAAATTATGTAGCTAAATTTATTTTAACACAACTTGCCACAAACAGTACCTGCAAAAGCACTGACCACGCCTTGCTTCTGTGATGTGTTTTAGTAACCAAGAGAGATTGTAGAATATTCACCACGGCTGCCCCTCACCTCCAGAGAGAGAGAAAAATTAGCTGTGAGCAAAATTGTGTTAGTCATTTCTCTGTTGTTGTAACAAAATGTCTGAGAGTAAACAATATAAAAGATGAAAGTCTTATTTTGGCTTATGGTTTCAGAGGCTTTAGTCTATTGTCAGCTGAATTCACCATTTTTTGGCCTGTGGCAAGGCAAAAGCATCATGACAGAAAAGTGTGCTGTAGGAAAGCAGAAAACTTTCCTCTCTCTCTCTCTCTCTCTCTCTCTCTCTTTCTCTCTCTCTCTCTCTCTCTTTCTTTCGTCTCTCACTCATTGTCCCATTCTCTCCCTGCTTCCTGCCAAAAGTGAAGGAGAGAGAGAGAGGGAGAAAGAGAGGGAGAGAGATAAAGACATACCCCAGTAACCTACTTCCTCCAACGAGGCCTTACCTTCTAATAACCCATTCAGCTCTGAACACATCGATGGATTGATTCACTGATAAGGTTAGTGTCCTCATGTTCCAGTCACCTCTCAATGCCACCAGCTGGGGACCAAGCCTTCAACATATAAGTCTTGGAGGACACTTCACATTTAAATGCCTACAAAGTTCATAAAAGACTTTGATTGTTGATGTTTTCTGGCCTCCATTTTTCTGTCATGATGCTGATACTATTTAAACTTTTGTCTACGTAAAAAGAAGAAATCATGTAATAGTTCAAGCCTCAAGTAAAACGCTTTAAAATCCTTTATCTGTTTACTCAAAGACAGTTTTTGTTTGTTTGTTTGTTTTTTACTTAGAAGTTCATTTTGAAAAATTTCCCTTTCTCTGTGTAAGCAGTGTGGTGTATCAAGTCGACCTCAACGGAATGTAATTTGACTTTATAGTGCAATGTAAAAGTTTAGAACAGAAATGGGATGAACTGGTTGAGTGGTCAATCTGATATGGTTAAGTGTTAAGTTGATCTTTGACTATCTCATTGTTTTGATTCTCCTATGAGGTCCGTTGGCCAGAAGAGACATTTATTAGTGTGATCAGTCAATATCCCTCAACTAAAGAATGGTCAAGGCAGATAAAAGCCAAAATACAGTTTTAAAAAGGCTTTAATTTCAGCTGATTCCTATATAGCAAACAGATAATCTCTCCTGGAGCCAGATCACTCATAAAATGGCAAGTCATTGTGTTTACTTTCAAAAAACCAAAATGTTAGTTTTGTTGCACATATCACAGAGAAAATACTTGATGGCTGGCCCTATTAGTTAAGCGATGATATTAGTGTTGACATATAGTATATGTAAGAGGATTTTGATGGGACGTTTGTATGCTTATTTAAAAGTAGACACAAAGTTATAAAACAATTTAACTATAAAGTTGTATAACAATATATGATTTGATAATTATACAATTGAAACAAAAGCAGAAAGATTTGTTGGCATTTTTTTATTTATTGTCAGGTTTACCTCAACATTTTCTCTGGTCATAACTTAATTTGAGCTTTAAATATGATGGTAGAATCACGTCAACTCTATCAAGCATTTGTAAACCTTCATAAAATGTTTATCTGAAATTTCCCCTAATTTTTATCTATAATTATTTCATCAAAAAGTACTTATTTTATAAATGTAATTCCTGTTTTAAGAAATATTCTATAGGTTTTTTGAATGAAACTAATACATTTCCTCAATTAAAAATCATCTTTTAAATTTGTAGCAGAATGATCTTCATTTAAACAGACTCAATGATCAGAGTTCTGGTGTTAGAATTCCTGGATCTCAATTTCAGATCAGCTCCTTGTTATTAATTTAATTTTCTCAATGTCTTTTTACTCCCTCTGAACCACTTTTTCATAAAAGAATTAGAATAAAACCACTTCATGGATTTGCTGTATAGATAAAATAATATCAATCCTGTAAGATACTTAGAATAATAGTATTAATAAATACTGAATGAGGGATATTTTTTACTATTCGTCATTTATTACTGAAAATAAATCTTATTGAAATTTTTTCTGAAATATTTTACATGTTTAATTTGATTTGAAATTTTCTTCTCATATATAAATACATGCCTTACATGTGAATTATACTTATATTTTTACCTATATGGTCTCATTTTAATCTTCAAAAGAATCTTAATAACAGAGGATATTGTTGGATCCTGTTCATAAGTATTGTATAATCTTAACAAACAAGAATTTGAGTTATAGTTAAGGTTAGAAGCTCACAGATATTAAGTTACCTTCTCAGGATCTTGATTTATTTTTAAAAAGTGCATTTAGGATACAAATTATTATTATTGTTTATATTATCATTATTATCTGTAATACAGAAGATTGAACACAGAGCCTTCACAGAAATACATCCTCAACCCTTTTTATTTTTTCTTTTTGAGATAAGTTCTCCCTAAATCACTTAGTTACCCAGACTAGACTCAATTTTGTGATCCTCCTATTTCAGTCTCCTAGAGTTCAGGGATTACAGGTGTATGTCAGCGGGCTTGGGTGCATATTAATGTTTTATAACTTCTTGTTAAATGTCATTTCTAATCTTATCTTGTTTCAATTCAATTTTTAAAGTGATTCCTTTGGAGTGGTTGTAATTTTCACACATTTTAATTGAACATATAATATGTGCCTGGCTTACTCTCTTGAGGAATCATCTCAAATGTTTGTCAGTTTTCAGCCACAGTATTCTATTCCTTCTCTTGTTTTACCAAGAAATGGTCACGTGACCCAGGATTCAGGCATGATCTCATATGTGTTTTAATAGACACGCTTTTATTTTTCTAATCACATGTGAAAAAAAATTCGTACCTTTCTGGATTTTAGTGTCAGTAATACTTCAATTCTACAGGTTATAAATGTGTTTACAAAATACATTTAATGTGTATTTATTTCATAACTCACACGGTGAGACCATTGGTCTGCATGTACTACGGCACCCTGCTGATAAGTGGTCTCAGTAGGTACTTTTAGATTAATCAAATGTTAAACTAAGATCAAGTAAAAGATAAAACTCTCTGTTGACTAAGAATATCGCCTCTTCCAAACTAACTAAACATCATTGATCATGGGCAAGAAAACTCAAAGTGATTTGCGTTGTCTTTGTGGATGAGGGCAGTGTTTGTGGACTTGTTTAACACCCTGCTGAGCTAAACTTTACAGATGAGACTCAGCTCTCCATTGTAGCTCACAAAGTGCAAACGGCCACGGAGCAGTAACTGGTGGAACAGACTGCCTGAGTTAACTCATTGCCCAGGATCTGCCTAAGAGGGCTGCCTGCTAGTCTAGAGGCCCATTTACTATCACACTCAGTTATGTTTTTTTTAAATTCTTTTTTCCTATCCAAATTATTTAATATTATCATGGTAATGTTATTTTCACTTTACTAGTCTAGTTTTTAAAATTATAATGAGTGCTACTTTTCAACATATTTATTAATATAGTCATTTTTTTAGATACCCGAAAAAGCACTAGAACAGTTGTTATGTGCAAGATCTCTTCAGTTGAGTTAGTAAGATAACCTCAGAATACCTAGTTTTATCAGCATGCTTAAAGTGCTGGTTTTCCTAAGTGTCTTTAAAATCTGGAGTAACAAGCCCCTATTTGTCCCTAGCTACATACTCTAATTGAAGATTCCGGAATATCTGTAAATGTTTCACTTGATACCCTGCTATCTTTGGAAATAGAATCATCTTCAGGGAATGAACATGTTCTGGTCTATCAACAGCATACTCTGAGTGGACATAGCTCCCGTGTTATTTCACATCTGCACCAATGCATTTAAATAGTTCCAAGAAAATGAAATCACTCGGTCAGTGTGGTGTCACTTTGTATCCATTAAATTCAACTAGAGATTTTTAAATCAACACTTCACATTATTTGATAATTAGTTAATTCATTAATGTGGTTTATTATCTCACTTTTTAAAATTTTTTTTTTTATTATTTTTACCAAGAACATGTATTGGTACATTGTATACATAATGATCATAATCAACATGGTTATTTTGTACCTGTACATGATACATCTTGGTTTTCCCCCCTCTTCCCCCCTTCCCCTCCCCTCCCTTCCATTCACCCACTTTTTATATTGACTTCTCAACTGTTTTTCAGCTTTCAGTATTAGCTATTTAAGATTCCCTATTTCAAACAAGATAAGTGTGCAATTCTCAAGAAAGTCACAGAAAGTGGAAGTAGAGTTCTCTGAGAAGTATTTCTGTTAACATAGAGATATGAATTTTGAAATCAACCAGAAACTGGTAGAAAGACTAGATGTAATCCCCTCCCATTCAAAAAGAACACCAAAGTGCATGGCTTAAAACAAAAAAAAAATGCATTGTCTCACGGTTTTTGCGTATAGGAGTCTAAAATTACAATGTCAGTAGAACTATGCCCCCTTGAAATCTGTAGGAAAAAATATCTTTCTTTGCTGGTCAGAGCTTTTGGTGGTTTTGGATAATCGTTGGCACTCCTTAATTTACACATGTGTAATGCCAATCTCTGCCTCTGTTTTCACTTTCCATATGGCTCTCTTCCTCCCTCTGCCTTTACATCATTTCTATTTTTTCTCTTCCTTTTTTTCTTTTGCTTGTAGGCAGTACGGTGGATAGATTTTTCTAGACACATCCAAAGTAAGATCACAAGGATCTTCATTTTGTTTGTTACAGACCTTCCATTTCTGAAGGAGAATTTTTATTAGGATATGTTTGTGAAACATAATAATTACATTCATCTTGGGGAATTGGTACATATATGTACCTCATCTTGATCATTTTTTATTCGCCCCCCCATCTCCTGGCTCCCTCCTTTATACCATTTCTTGTAAGGACGCTGGCCATACAGGATTAAAGACCTGCCTCAAATTAAATTACATCTCATGTTAGATTACTTACATTAATCATGGCTACATTTCCAAATAAGAACACATTGTGATGTACTAGGAATCAGGGCCTCAGCATATCTTTTCGTGGGACATATCTTAGTAACAATGGATCATAGCTGAAATAAAAAAAGAAGCTATCTTATTAGTGATTGCTATTTTTAAAAGCAGAATCAGACCTACCTATCACTTTCTTACCGTTGGAAAATACCTGAATAAACCCTCAATCTTCACTTGTCCTTAGCTGTCACACAGCCAAGCAGTACATTATCCATCTCCCACAGCTTTGCTGCAGACAGCATCTCTGACTGAAGCCATCTAATGGGTTAACAATTATTCTCCAGTGAAATGTTACTTTCCTGCTGCAAAAAGTTGCTTTTTCTCTTTCTTCTCTGGTTCCCTGGGGAAAAGTAGCTGTTGGCTCTTATCATCTATTATCCAGGGGAAAGATGCTTATTGGGCAAGCATAATTAATTACAGAGTTAATTATTTCTGGTTAAAGAATCTAAAAACATATGAGTCATATAACTTTATAATCAGCAACTTTTCTTTAGACTTACAAAACACAGAAAATCCAGTGATCTAGAGAAAATAGCAGCCTGTGCATCAGGAGAACAGAGCACCCCAGATTAATACTTCGCTCGGACTTTAGAATGACTGTGGTGCCTGACTATCTGATGATATGCCTCTCCACACTCTCTACATAAGCCTTGTGCCTGAAACCCCTAAATAACTGGGCTTTGTTGGTGATAGCTTCTATCTTCTTTGATTTGCCCATTTATCTTTCTTTACAGAAGAATAGTATTACATTATGTATAAATGCCATATTTTCATATTTTCTTTATCCAGTCATCTGATGATGTAGATATAGGGTGGTTCCAAGATTTATCCATTATAAATTGTGCCATTCTAAACATGGATGTACATGTATCTCTGTAGTATGATGTATTTAGTTCTTTAGGGAAGATGCCTAAAGGAGATTAGCTGGGTCAAATGGAATTTCTAGTTTCAGTTTTTGAGGAATCTCCATGCTACTTTTCATAATGGTTGCACAGATTTACATTCCCAACAACAACGTATAAGGGTTCTCTTTTCCACATAACCTCATCCATATTTGTTATTGATCCCTTGATGTTAGCCATTCTTTCTAGAGTGAGATGGAATCTCAGTTTTGCTTCAGTTTGCATTTCTCTGATAGCCCAGTAATGCTGAACTTTATTCATGCATTTATTGGCCATTTGCACTTCTTCTTTTAAGAAGCATTTATTCATCTTATTTGCCTATTTTTGCCTGGATCATTTATTTGAGGGGTCTAATTTTTTTGAACACATAAGCTCATCTTTGGAACATTCCTATTAAAATTACAATGAAAAGCATCAAAACCTTACAGATGGCAACTTTTTTCCTGTTTTATATAACTGAAATTTATGCCATTTAAGAAATGTTTAAGCTCAAGTAAGCATGTTGTTTGACAAAAAAAATAACTAATGAATTACTTGATAGCCTCAAGTGCTTAGAGAGCTGTCATGGGGAAGAGTGATCAGAATTGTTTAGAACGTTGATTTTATTGTTCACAGAAAAGGACTAGCTTTAGTGGATGAATATAACCTTCTTTTGTTTCTATATAAAATATAACATTTTTGAAAGAAATTATGTAATAATAGGATTAATAACACAATAGAGAAGATGAACTCTGAAAATAAAATTTGAAAATTATGTTTCAGGGATGTTGTAGAATATACTTTTGATAAGATACATAATTTGCATTGAATAACCCTTAATATTGCTATATCTTCTCTATTTTATGAATTTAGAGATTTAAACATAAATTGTAATATCTTTTAATGTTGAATAATGTATTTAACAGAACCATATTAGAATCCATCTTAATTTTGACATTGTTATACAAAGTATAATGAAATTTTTTCCAGATATTGATTAAATAATAACACACACACACACACACACACACACACAATGTAGACAGTTTGAAAAGATCATGGCCAATAAACAAAAAAGAAAATGTTCTACGTGATGTGAATGACAGAAGTAATGTTTTGCCTTATACCATAGTAGAAAGAAAAACATGTCTTGCTTTAAGAACTTATGTTTGAAGTTTGGCTGCCTGAAGTTCTGGACTGTAAGATACAGTGTATATGGGAAAGTAGACAAGAAAGTAGTGATGAGGATAGACTTGAGATGTGTTCTTGCTGGTGGAGTTTGCTATTTAGGCATCCTCATTGATTGTCTTGCAGATAGGAAGAAAACGCTTTTGTGGAAAGGTTCCAGACTTGCTAAATGGAAAGGAGAGACAGAAGACAAAAACTGGGTTTGGTAGTTCTGAGCTAGTATCTGATAATGAGATTGTTACTGTTTTGTTAATCTTTCTAAAAGCTCTACTAAAAATTAACTTTAGAAAACTTAACTAAATTTAAAACTAGGTGAAATATCATTTCACATTTGAATGTCCATATATGTATTTTCTTTTCCTTTTTTATTTTTACTTCAACAAACTCTTTATTGCAAACCAATAGAAATTGTAATTTTGACTATTTCAGCCTTTTGTAAAGTAAAATAGTGATTTGGAAAGTGATTTTTTTCCCTTTTCTTAATGTAAAGAAACTTTGAATTGTTTTGGAACTTGATTGTAATCTTGGTTTGGACAAGGGTTATCGGGTGGGTGTGTGTGTGTGTGTGTGTGTGTGTGTGTGTGTGTGTGTGTGTTTTCTGTACTACCAATCTCAAGCTTAGACTCTTTTTCCATAGAAGAAAAATAATCAGGGCTTTTTGAAGTACAATTTTGGTGGAGATATTCAGATATTAATCTTTGATTAACTGATAATATTCACTCATTTGTCATTCCATCTCTGAAAATAATCCTTTTGAACTTACATATTTTGATTTGCCTACTTTTGTGATTAAAATAATGCCTTGAGTCTATATCAAGCATGCTTAGCTAACGATGAATAATGTACTTCTCAGGAAACTCAAATTAACTTTCTTATAAGTATGATCCCAACAAATTGACCACTAGTAATTTCAACCAGATATTTTTCCCTACAGTGCAATTTTGTGCCATGAATGTAAAATTTCTAATTCATAATCTATAGCTGTATTTTGCTGGTTTTGTTTTTAACTGTTTCCTAGGGAATGCTATTTTTTTTATTTCCCACTTAACTTTAAATTTTTCTTTTCAGAATTTTTATGAGTTTGATGCCTACTGTAAAATAAGTTTCTGTGGCTCATAGATTGTATTTATAATAATGTAATTGTATTCATATTATAAGGACATTTTTGATAATGTGTTCTTAACAGCTTCCATTGGTTTGCCTCAGCACAAATTATTCTTTTCTTTATTATTCTCATTTTATTGCATTTTTCTTGAAGCTCTTCAATCTATGATTATATATGTACATATATATTTTGTAACAAAATCATTTATTTTAATGTATGAAAATTTATAGTGCTTGTGTTAGTAATAGAACCATGTCCTTATTGCAAAACCTTTTATTAAAATTAGAAATTAAACAATAAAATCAATTAGTGAAAAATCTTCATAATGCTTTCATGGGCATTTCAAAAACTGTCTAGACTCTCTTTGAAGGTTGAGTGAATCATTTTCAAATGCCCTTATAATCATTTATTAATGACCGAGAATAAAGAGTAGTACTTATATAGAAAACATGTTCTAATTAAAATTTAAAATTCAGGGTATAAGTAAAAAATCTAAGTATTTGATTTTTTTTAAATACTACTTTTAATAAAAATAGAAAATGTTTATCATAGTACTATAACGTACTAGACACAAAAAGATTACCAAATTCGTTGGTGTTAATTTGTGAATTCACATCTTGCCAATGTAACAATTTCCTCAATCAGCAACACAGACCACCCTAAGATTTGTCCCCTTAAAATCTTGCCATTATGCATTATCAAAGCTCCATTTTGGAAATGCTCATTGGACAAGATTCTCAAATGTTGTCTGCATGTATTCTGTGATCTACATTAGGAGACTGTTTAACTTTTACCTAGGTGGAAATTTTTAATTTACAGACATTGTGCTACATTGTTAATCCTGGTCCTTTAGTCCTCAATTTTATTAGATACTGAGGTGGATGGTGGGCTCTGCTTTGTACAAAATGATGAAAGCATTGTGGATACATCAGTTTATTCTGTGAATTCTCTCCCCACTATGCTGAACAGCAGAAGTGTGTTGAGAGATAATTCCGGCATCTCTTGCATCCTAAATACTCCACGTAGTCCTTGCTTGAAGGCATATACAGGGAAGAGTTAATGTCACTGATGGTACTGCACAGTTCCTAGAAAAATGTGTTGTTTGTAATGGCTAAAATGGAAGATTCCAGGGATGCATTCCTAGGTTTATTTCTTGTTTCTGACACTTGTTAGCTCTTGGCATCTCACTTAGTCTCTCTGTAATAAAAAGAAAATATAAGGAATACCCACTCCTTCATATTGTTCTTAGAATTCATTTATTCATGAATGCCATTATTATTTAAAAAGCTGACCTTGACATTTTAGTGTGTGATCTAGCCACTGTTTCTGAGCACATAAAATCAAAACATAGGCCTAGACTAATAAACACAAAGTATTGAACAGTTGTGAGCTATACATATGTGGCCCAGGCACCTACCTTATCAAGGAAAGGTTTTTCCGTAGAGAAAATGCATATGGTTGCCCAGTAAAAAACCGAATAAGGTAAATTAGACAGATTGCTAAATCACTTGACAGGTAGCTAGGCTTTATGTATTTGTTAAAACTTGTAGAAGGCACTTTAGTAAGTCCGTATAGTCCATGCAAATTGTCTAACCATGAGGTTGAGGAAAAAGTAAAATATTGAAAAGTATTACAACTGTTAGAACAAGATTGTACTCTTAGTGGTAACTCTTCTGTTATGCTCTGTATGCCTGAGAAGAATACTGAATTCCCATATGACCTACTTTTGCCAGTTAAAATTAGATAGACTTTTCCTGCTCCACTATTTAAATTCATGGTAATGAAGCTATGTCTTAACAGAATATTTTGCATAGAATATTTCTTAACGTTTAGGTGTTGGTTAATAGTTAATATTAAACAGAGATTCTCATTCAGTTCTTTCCAGCAAAGGCAGTGATGTTGGTATTTGTTTCATACATACTATACTTTCTCTTTTACTCATGAAATGCACTGTGAGACTAGGGAGAAAAGTGTAAAAGGAAAGAATAAAAAAATACACAGAATGAACTTTAAAATCCTATCCCTTGCAATCAAATATTTTGAATTAGAACATTCTCCAAAATATTTACAGAAATGATAGCCATTACAATCAGTAAATTTATGTAATGAAATCAGGTCAAAATGGAAAGAAAACAATGTATTTTGAATTATAAAAATAGAAAGGATTTTATTTTAAAAAGTGGATCGACTCATTTTGGATGTAATGTGTAGAATAAAAGTGCACACATCTACTATTATACACCGTTTTAAACAAGAATAATTGCCCTATAATTATAGCATTTAAAACAAGGTAATATTTTAGAGTTTCAGGTTCCCAAGCCAAGGTTTTAACAATTGTCTCTGTTTAGAAGTGGGTAAATGGATTTTATTTCTAAATGGAAAGAAGATTTCAGAAAGCCTTGAAACAATTACAAAATAATAAGGGTAAACTTTAAATGTCATTTATTGTTCAAGTTTTATGCAGCTGTAAATATGAGGTCAAGTCTCATAAGTATATGAAAGTATAAATCCAAATCCAAAATTATCTTCATAATTATGGTAATTTTTAAGCTCTTACCATTATAATGATACTGTCTAACATCAGTGACTGTAGAAGAGGCTCTGGGAAGTCCATGAGCAAGTCTCCAGAGACTCTCGGACCTAGAAGACTAGAGAGAATATGGAACGCTGACTAAAAATTCTCCTGGAAAAAAAGAAATGAGATATGGATAGACTCTTATAACATGAGAAAAACAAAAGCACACTAGCCTTTCATGTCTGCCTGCGGGGTATCAGGGTGTTGTGAAAAAATAGACTATCAAGAGAATCCTTGTGATTTGATTTAATTCTGCCAATTGAGCAACAATCAGTCTTCTTTTGAATAATGATGATTATATAATGACATAGCAGCATAACTCATGTGAGCATTTTGATGTGCCATGCAGTATTCCAAATTCTCTACAGCTAATCTTCACAGTAATCTTAGGACATGAGAATTATTAGTTTTAATTTTGCACTTGAGAAAAACAGTGCAAGTACTGATAACTAATATAGACCAGATCCAGCACGAACCCATGAATTCTTAGTTCCCAAACCACAAGCTCATCAGTTATGTTTTGCAGCCTTCTGAGAGGAGGCATTTTAAAGAACCACTTGGATTTGCATTGGGAGAGCATACATCTGTGTTTCTAAAAGAAAGAAGAATCAGAAAGTTTTGAAAGAGATGGACTATTGCTAATCATTCAGCAAGGAGCCATTGAAATGGGAATAGTGAAGTCGGGACCAGCGTTTTGCTCTCTTATGCTCTTAACACAATATTCATCGTGGAGGCCTCTAGCATCGTATTCAGTGAAATGTAAGAAGTAAGTCTGCTATGAAAAAATGAATACAAAAAAGAAAAACAACACAAAAATTAAAAATGAAATATCAATACATGCTAAATTACACATTTTTTCATATTCAGAATTATAACAGTTTTAAAAATTTTTTCTTGTATTTATTTTTTATTGTGGTTTATTAGTACATGTGTGTAGCACATAATGTTTACATTCCTGGTAGGACATTGGTACATGTATGTAACACATGTTAATTCCTTTTTCATCCCCTTTCCTCCTCCCCTCTCTACTCATCTCTTGAACCCCTTGCTTTTTTTCTTTTTTTTTTTGGTACATGTTTACAGTACATAATGTTTACATTCCTTGTGTGAAATTGCTGCATCCACCTAACCCATCCCAATTTCTTTTGCCCTCTAATATCCTTGAGTTATTTAAGTATTCTAGATATGAGTCCTCTGAGGAATTACTCGCAAAATTTTTTCCCATTTTGTAGGGTTTTTGTTTTTTTTTTTTTTGCTATCTTGCTTGTTTCTTTTGCTGTACAGAAGCTTTTTAATTTGATATGATTCCATATCAAATTTGTTGATTCTTGGATCTATTTCTTGTGCAACTGGGATTCTATTTGTGAAGTCCTTTCCTACATCTGTGACTTCAAGAATTTTAGCTATTTTGTCTTCCAGCTGCTTTTGGTTTGACATTTAGTTCTTTGGTCCATTTTGATTTTAGTTTAGTACATGGTAAGATATATGGGTCTAGATTCAATCTTCTACATATGGATAGCCAGTTGTCCCCAAACCATTAATTAAGATGGCTCTTTTCCCTCCAGTTCATGTTTTTGGCCACTTTGTAAAAAATTAAATACTTGAATGTACTTGGGTTTTTTTTGGGGGGGGGTTGTTTTTGTATCCTTTATCCTTCCCATTTATCTTCATGTCTGTTTTTGTGCCAGTACCATGCTGTTTTATTTTTTTTCACAGTAGCTTTGTAATATAACTTCAAGTCCACGATGGTGATGTCTTCCACTTTGCTTTTTGATTTGCATTTCTTGGTCTCTTCTGGTTCCATATGAATTTTAGGTTTGTTTCCTCCAGTTCTGCGAATGATACTGGAATTTTCATTGGGATTGCATTAAATTAGTATATCAGTTTTGGAGGTGTGACTATTTTGACTCTATTGCTTCTGTCTATCCAGGAATAGGAGATATCTTTCCATTTATTTTCTGATGTCCTCTTTAATTTCCTTTTTCAAAGTACAGCACTTTTCATCATAGAGGTCTTTCATTTCCTTGAGTTAATTTATAAGTATTCAGTTTTTCCTGATGCTACTGCAAATGGTATTTTCCCCCAATTTCTTTCTCAGTGGGTTCATTATTAGTGTGCAGGAAGACTATTGATTTTCATATGTTGCTTTTGTATTCTGCTACATCAATGAATTTGGTTGTTAATTCTAAGAGTGTCCTGGAGAATTTTGGGGGATATTCTACATAGAAGATCATGTCATCTGAAAATGATAATAATTTCACTTATTTCTTTCCTATACATATCCCTTTTATTTCTTTTTCTTGCCTAATTGCTCTTGCTAATATTTCCAGTACTATGTTGAATAGGAGTGATGGTAGTGGAAATCCTTGTCTTGTTCCTGATTTGAGAAGGAAAACTTTTGTTTGTTTTATGTTTCCATACCACACAAAAAGAGCTGTATTGTTTTGTATCAAATTTAGCTCATATACATGAAATAGTGAGACATAAAATATTGGAGGCATGTTGTGCATAAATTCAATATTATAGTCCCATGGACACCTCAAAGAATGAATCGATCATTATATAAAACAAGGTTTCTCAATCTTGAGGTAACTGACATTTTGCACAGGAGAGTTAATTCATTGTAGTGAGGCTGTCTGTGCATTGGAGTTCTAGCTGCATCCCTAGACGCCAGCAGCACCTCCCCTTGGCTGTAAGAAAATGTCTCCAGAAGCTGCTAAATGTCTCTTGGGAGATAAAATTCACCCTACATAAAAAGCACTATGCTACAGCACCTGTAAACATTGTTTTAAACTAATTATCATGTAGTTAACAATAAATAAGCATAAACTGAGATGGTTAATAGGGAGTATTTATATAATAACATTTAATAAAACTTGCTAAGAAAAACATATATACAAACAACTGTAATTTTTGTGTTTCAAGACAATCAGTTAGGAAAGAACTGAAGTTTCGCAGGCTCGTAAGATAGAAATAATTCCCTAGTACATGCCAAACAGTATCCAAGTAACTGTGAATAGAGGCCTGTATGATTATCCCTTATTAACTAAACATTTGAAATAATTTTAGAGCACAGAAATGTCTAGCATGACCATAGTACAATTGTTTAAAGAGTAAAATAAATATTGATTTAATACTATTAACTCATCTACAGACAATATTGGAATCATCCACTAAAACTCTTTTCTTAGCCCTATTATTCAACCCAGGAAACTTGACTTCATTTATTTTTGTATTCTTTTATTTGTGACGATTCCTTGTTTTTTAATGATATTGACACTATTGGAGAGTACCAGGCAGTTATTTTGTAGTGTGCTACTCAGTTTTGGATTGTGTGGTGTGTTCTTGTGATTACGTTTGTGTATCCGGGGAGGGCAAGAATACCATTGAAGTGATCAGTGCTCCTCTTACTGCTTCATATCAAAAAGAGTATGATGTCAATATGCCCTATTGTTAGTGATGCTATTATTTATAGTGTTTTCCAAAATTTTACATATATAATCATTACTACCTTTCTATTTGGAATGAATACATATCTTGTGGTAAAAATGTTTGAGATTATACATCTAATCTGTTTCATATAGTTCTACCCACTAATTTACTATCCCTTGAAATTCTTGCCTGTGAAAATTAATAGTGTGCTGTTTCCCTAATGGCACTTGGGAATTTTACTGTAAAGAAGAATTATTTCTTCCCCCATTTTTATCCATTCACTTGATTACTTATTTACATTGTTTAGACCCACGGGTAATCACTTTATTTAATGATTTAGAGTCTGAAGCTCTCTCATTATTTTGCCATTACAATAAGTGACTAATATAAATCTTGAAAACTGAAACAAGTCAGTTATTCCTCAAACATATGTGAGGTGCTGAGATAGGGCAAAACGCAGAGGGTTTTAGAATACAGAATGCAAATCCAGCATTTAAGAAGTTTGTAGAACTGTTTCAATAAAAAGATGTGTCTGTTTTGGTCGTCAAGGTCAGCAGATAGAATTACAGGTCTGTGTGACTCTTAGAATCATACAACAGAGCTTCACTGAAGGATTCAGATGTGTGGTAAGAAAGATACATTCAAATCACAGTGCTTTGGGGAAGACACCTATTTC
>PVJO010026218.1:0-21439 GCA_004026905.1 Hystrix cristata
CTCAAAGCAAAAAATAATTTAAAAATATAAAAATCAGGGCGACCAAGATCTCCAGATTCAACCCACCCTGGAATGTCCTTGTTCTCTCCTTGCCCATTTAGATTTACTACGTGACTTTCTTCCACATTGGATCACTATTACCTAAACGACTACACTTGTAATATTATTGGTTAATCATCATTTTGACACACATTGTACCGGCCTCAAAATTTTGCTCTATAAAACTTCCCCTGAAGGGTGGGCTTGTTGGCAACCCACTCGGGTCCCCTCCTGTCTCTCAGGAGCTCTCTTTCTCTCTCTCAATAAAATTCCTACTCTTAAAAAAAAAAATCAGACACACAAGCTTAAATATCACATGGTCTCTCTTACATGAGAAACACGAAGCATAGTAATAAAAGAACAAAATAAAAGACAGATAATAGGAAACATAGAGATAAATATTTTGCAAATGAGAAGACAATCAAGAGATGGAGGGAAGGAGGAAGCAGGGGAGGGAAGGGGAAGGCAATGTAAAAAGAATTAAGATGTGTTATGTACATGTTCCAACTCCCCACAATGAATGTGATCATTATGTACTAATAACAAAATTTGACAAAAGAAATAAAAGGGCTGAGAATGTAGCTCAAGGTTCAATCCCCAGCACTGCCAAAAATAAATAAATCTCTATTCTAGTAAGAGGCTGTGGAGTTGGGCAACAAATGAGGTACATCAGTCCAATCTATGATGTATTAGATGTTGCTAAGTGCAGTGGCTATAAGTAGGGTGAGGGGCTCAGGGTGTGGTCCTGAGTGCCCATCCCCTGGTGGCCTTGGCCACACTCTGAGAAACCTGGGCCTGGCAGCTGTTGGCTGTCCCTGTGAGGCTTCCTCCCAGGCAGGGGCCCCACCCAGCCTGGATGAGTCAGGCAATCCCTCTGCTTCCTGGAGCCGGAGGCCTCGCCCACTGTGAGAAGGTGAGGCCATGACAGGGCCTGCAAGGTCAGCTCGAGAACCTTCCAAGTAGGTGTCAGGACTTCTCATCTTCAGCTTCTCTCCTGGGTCAAAGTTTCTGGCTCTAATGAAACACTACCAGAGTCTCTACATCCATTCTCAAAGTGTGGCCCGTGAGTCAGCACAGCAGGGGCAGCCTCCTCTGGGGACTCAGCCGTGTACATTCCCTGCACCACTCCCCTGGGCCTGCTGGAGCCAAAACTCTAGGACGGGCCCATAAATCTGCGCATAATAAGTCTTGCAGATTCTGATGCACAATGAAGCGCATTAATCTGAAATTCTTTCCTCTGCAGAAATACTTTATGCATTCACATGCCTGCCAGCTAGAGTCAAAGCTTACAATCTTACCCAATTTTTAAAATTTTGTCCTAAATTCTTACCCATTTCTTTAGAAACATTTTCAAAATTAGATCCTAGATGAGGGGTTCAAATTTTATGTCAATAAGGAAAAGAAAAATGTAAATCATATAGCTCAATTTTTTTGAAAATAAGATTCAAGTCAACTGAGTCTCTGGGCCCTAGTCCTAAATTCATTTCTCTAAATTCTACGTTATCTAAAAAATTACCAGGGCTGAGGATGTGCCTCAGCACCTAGAGCCTCATCCAGGCCCTGGGTTAGATCCCCAGCACCACAAAACAAACAAACAAAAAAACAAAATTTGGAAGTAAATGAGAATACTCAAAAGTGCACAAAATATGGATGGTCCTTAGTCTGTATTCCAGGTGATGTATAAGGCATTTGATAAGAGTAATCTTATCACATGAGCACAAACAACAACCAAAAGAATATGTTTGGCTCTAACCTGCAGATAAGTGAACAGGCTTCAGGCAGCTTAAGGCTCTTGCCTGACACACACTTAGCAACCCAGAGGGGCAGAAGACGTGTTCTTTAATTTCAGTCTGTGCTCATTTTGCTGGAGGCCATATTTGTAGGTAATGCTGCATATCTGAGTCTAATCCTTGGATTATATGTGGTCCAGTAGAGAGAGAGATTGAGGGAAATCAGAGGTAAATACGACTTTGCCAGAGTGCATCTCTCAGTGGACCAAGTGGAACCCCGGACATTGCGCGGCTGTTTCGCCAGTCTTCCTACCTTACCAGAGGAATGCGGGCTATTGCAGTAGGAATGGCCAAAACTGTGCTTGAAAGGGCCTCCTTTAGCCAAGATAGTAACCTAAAAGCAGTTTTGTCCCCTGGAGGATACCGCATAAATTGGTTCCATACAGATCTGAAATCTGCAGCACTAGTGATTTCCTTACTATTGGCGCTGATCTCACCTGTGTGGTCAGTACAAAAGGCAAAAGGTGGTGGGAGACACGGTGTGCATTTGCTCACCCCACTCACAGCACTTCAGCCAGCATTGCTTCTTTGATTTACAAACACTTATTCAATTGCAATGATGTCCTACAAATTTTGCCTTGGGGCACATCTTCATAAGGTTGTCACGCAAAGGGTCGGCCATGGAATTCCCCGTCTTATTCCTAGTGGCAGACAGCCTCATAGAATGGTGGAATGGTCTCCTGCAGTCCCAATTATGGCAACCAAAACACCCTTGGTATCTGTGACTTTAGGGTATGAAGCAGAACTGTGAGTTCCTGCCAGAATCCCTCACTGGGACCAAGACAGTCATTCCTGGAGCTGCTAGGGTGTTGAGTACTAATGACTCACAGTCAATCCCCTTCCAAGAATTACCTTGACTCACAGGAACAATCTTCCCCCCAAGGGCATGTGGGGACACACAGCCTGTTTTAAGTAAATGGTAACGGATGTTCCCATGGGGACATCACTACATTGAGAGCAGCGCATCTGGGGTCTGTCCGGCATCCTCAGCCCTGCTGCACCGTGTGGGTGAAGCAGTGTGGGCAGATAAAGGAGGAGGCCACTTCTTGGACTGAAGAGTTGGCAGAGGCGGGTATGGTTAAGAGCACTGCCCAGTGTTCTTAAGGACGGCCCTCCCAACTCGGACCAGTGAGCTCTAATGAGCCCGCTAAGCTCCAAGGGCCAGTGACTAGCTGCCATGCAGAATAATGTCACCAGCCACCAAAGACATCATGTTACTGCATTTAGAGGTAGCCGACCATCCCCAGACCTCCAAGGAGAATTCTGAGCCAACACGTCCAGCTTCACGTGGACAACAACACAACAAGGTAACCAAGGACGCCTGGGCCTGGTTCACAAATACAGCCAGCTAAGTTAAGAGCTGATGGAATGGGGCTGGGGATTTAGCTCAGTGGTTACAGTGCTTACTTCACAAGCACAAGGCCCTGAGCTTGATCCCCGGCACCAAAAATAAAAAAGAGCTAATGAAATGTACTAGGCAAAGAAAAATAAACTTTGCACAAAAAAGGAAAACTGCCCAGTGGACAGAGTCGTGGACCATGGTACTTTCCGGGGGAGGGGGGGGACCTTTAAAATGTACCGTGCTACGTTCACACTGACTCATTGACAGAGGCCAGTGGGCCCTGTGCTTGTTACATTTTTACTGATTCCTGAACAGGAGCCAATAGGTCCTATCTATGCCTGCTAGCAAGACAAGTGACTGATGGAGTTGCAAGCCCTCCGGAGGCAAACATTATAGTGTCAGATTTCACAAAACTCAGGGCCTCTTTGTGTGACCAGTGTGGACACCCTTAAAAACAAGCATGAGTGGAATGAACACCCAGTAGGACCTGTGCCATCCAGGTAAGGATAGCTGGATACACCATCACCCAGGCCATGACAGTCCAGAGCTGGGACCCAAAACAAGGCCTAATGGTCCTATCACAGAAAGCCACAAAAATCCGACAAAGATAGATAATAGGATACAGGGGGAGAGATCTTTTGCAAATGGGAAGGGAAGCAAGAAATGGAGGAAGGGGCAAGGTAGAGGAAGGGAAGGAGATGTAAAAAGAATTAAAACATGTTGCATACATGTATCGACTCCCCACGATGAATGTCAGTCAGCGTTATGTACTGCAAACAAGTACTAATAAAATAAAAAAATTTAAAAAGAAAACCATGAAAGTCTGCCAAATATGCCTGTCAGTAGAATGACAAAGAAAGTTCCAAGGCACATAAATCTGAAAAATCAGATTTTTCCTAGTTCTGAAAAACAGACTATATTCCCTCTTATGCTACCTTCCTAGTGGGAACACAGCTAGGCGTTACCTACCATAGACCCCTTTCCAGACCTGGTACAGCATTGTATTCTCTCGCACAGACCTGAGCCATATTCTTTAAGAACTCCTAGATGGGGGCTGGGGATTTAGCTCAGTGGTTAAAGTGCTTGCTTTGCAAGCGTAAGGCCCTGAGTTCGATCTCCAGCACCCCAAAAAAACAAAAACAAAAACAAGCTCCGAGATGAACTGCTACATATTTGGATTCTGCGAACATCTGACAATCAAACAATACTCTGCACTTACAGTCAAGAGCACCCAGCTGTGGGGGTGCCATCGTGGACATTCACAGGACATCGCAGGCCCCTGGTGGCCCACACTAGCACACGCATGCCACTGAAAGAAGGAATGAGTACTTAAAATATGAACTCAGAAAGAGACCCAGACAACCAAACCTCAACTCCCAGTGGCTACACAAGTAAAACAGACAACATGGGTTCTAAAGGTGCCAACTTCCCTAAAGGAAGCTTCGTATTTAAACGGGATGTTTAAGTATGAGTTTGAGTAGTGGAGGAGGCCCAAACTGGCTGTAAGAAACCCAACCCGTGTAAGTTATTTTTCTTAGTCTTCTTCCCCAGTCTCTGGGAAAATCAAGCTACTGAAACTTGCAGGTGGCCAAGAAGAGAGAGAGGATGAGAAATGCCAACCTGGTGATCCTTTTAGCGCCCAGCTCTGCTTCTTGATCCTGGCAGTTATGGATGCTGGTGAGAATGATCATGAGTTTGTGGGGACAGTTCCACAGTGGTTCTGGTGTGGTCCACTGCATCAGAAGACAGGAGATGTTCCCAGCTGATACAAGATACCAAAGAAAAAAATGGCCAAACCACCTAGGAAAGAATTTGGAAATACAGTGTGTGCTGGGTCTGGGTGGACTGCAGAGATTACTTCTTCTGCAGAGACTACTTCACAGGCCATAAAAGGAGAATGATGACACAGGCTGGCGGTGGAGGAACACTTAAATACTTCTTGGCTTTTGCCGGGCATGGCGACACAGGTCTCTTATCCCAGGATTCAGGAGGCTGAGGCAGGAGAAGCACTGTGTGTTCGAGGCCAGCCTGAACTAGATAGCAAGACCCTGTCTTAAAATTTTTTTCCTCCCTTGGCTCTTGCCTGTGGGACATCTGGCTCGGCCTGCCATCTTGGAATCCTTTGGTCACCTTGGCCCAGATCATCATCACTGTCCTCAGTATAACTACTGGACACTCATTCTATCAGAAGACCTTAAAGTCCAGTTGTGGTGGTGCATGCCTATTGTCCCAGCACTCGGGAAACTGAGGCAGAAGGACCTCCGAGAGTTCAAAACTAGTCTGAATTACAGAGCAAAACCCTGTCTCAAAAATCAACAATAACGAAGACTAAACTGTGGACCACTGACTTGGGTACAGTAGAGAACCTCTACCCAAGGTGTTAGGAAAAAAATTAATTTTCTGAATACTTATATTTTTACTTAGTCTTATTATTATTGCTGGTATTCTCTGATCTCCCACCACCAGCTAAAATAATAAATGAATAAATGAATAAACCACAAATTACCTTTATGTCTAGATCTGCCTTACCCCCCGACCCTGCCAACTAACCCTTCACAGCTCTTCCTCTGAGTCTTTGGGAAATGTTCCTTCTTACCGGGTTTTTTTTTTTTTTCCTGACATCTTTTCTGACAATTTCTCTGACATTGCTAATCTCAACTTCCAGGCACATAACAACTGAACCTCACATCAGCATTACACTGCTGCTGAAAGTGACTCGAGCCTATTAACAACATCAAATTCACCCAAAACAGACATAGTATTGAGGCTAGATTGGACTGTGATGGGCAAGTAGTTACACTTTCAACATAGTTTTGCACCAAATAAATAGTACTTACGGTGGATATCAGGTGTGCGATTGCCTGCTACACATACACCAGTCTCCACTGTCTAGCTTGAGTGGCGATGATCATGTTGCCCTGGATTTTCTGCTGGCCAGTCAGGAAACCTGTTTTAGTGACATATCTAACTGGCTTGGCTGTGAATGGGAGGTCTTTTAATTTATTTTCTTTCGAGTGGGCTTGATCATCCTACTGGGGGTCACAGTCATGGGTACTCTCATTCAATGTTGCCCAAGAAAAAGAAGAAAGATTTGGTCCAAGCTTCTATCAGTAGAGCTAATGAGGGCATCTGATGAAGTGGCCTGTATTTCTAAGAATTCTAGCAGGATGAGTGGAAGGTTCAGGACTGGCAGTGGAGGACACCTCCACATGGGCCATGTTGGCAAGGTTCAGTGCAGTCTGACTCTGTTCTCAGAGGAACACCTGCCACCTTCCTGAAACATGGTAGTATATGCAGTCATCCGGGGAACTGTCATGAGCCAGTGTGTCATCCCGCCTGCCTGGTACCAGCGAAGCGTGAGTCTTTGTCTTTCTTCTTTGTGTATAGCCACAGACTGCAGAACACTGGGCTATAGTGTAGAGCTGGCATCCACCCCAGAGGAGGCAGTTACACAGGACACGCACACCACAGAGTGGGGGTTGGGGAGCCATCTCAGAAGTCTGCCTGCTGCACTCCCCCCTAGCTCGTAGCTCCAGCTATAAATCACTTAGCTGCAGCGTGGCACAGGCTCCATCCATCATCCACATTGCTGTCATTTGGCCCCATTTTTTGGCATTATTCTGTTCCAGAGGCACAGGGATCTGGCACTTCCGACTACTTGGCCTTTCTCTGTCTATGTAAGAATAAACTGATCTTTAAAGGTGCTCACTGTCTCCTCACTGGCTAAATACCCCGGCCAGGATTGACCTATGCTTAATACTCAGCAGCGGTAGCTGCTTGCTGCTACTTAATGACTGCTGCAAGGTACTGGGCCCGCCAAGGGAGGAAAAGATTATGTACCAGAAGGGCTGCAGGACGTGGCTGATGTGTCCAGCAGGTGCTGGGGGATGCCCATGGGACTGGCTCTTCTCCTGCGGCACCCAGAGAGACAATACATGAAGCTGGATAAAAGAGTTTACTAATGGTACAGGAACACGGCTGTGGTACAGGATTAACGCTCTGGCAAGGACCTGCACATGGTGCTGACACCCAGCCGGCTCAAACACACTTGGTAAAAGCAGTGGCCCACACCAAGGGGAAGAATCACCACCTCTGCCATGCAAGCAGTGGATAAAGGGATCACACAGCTCAGAGAAGTGGGCATGCTAGAGTGGATAGACTGCTGAGGACAGAAAATTCACCGGGTGACTGTGGTCCACCAGAAAGCCTTGGGGAACATTCTATTTACCCAAGTGATAAGAAACAACCAGCTTCAGTGAGCAGCTTAACAGGGCTGATCGTGGGAGGCGCTATTATACCACTATGCTTTTAATGCTAACGAGGATAATGGAATTCTGAAATAATAGAGACCAGGGGACAGGGGCCACCACCAGAAGCAAGATGGGAGACATTCCTATAATCCTTGGCAAGAACAGATGCAACCCCTGGTAGCCAGAGGAGTCTGTTCCCACAGAGGGTTCCAGAGCTGCTAATAGAATATAATGTTCCTGAGGGTGAGATAGAGCCTCGCGCATGCAAGCAAAGGGAAGCGGAGTGGAAATAAAAGCTTAAAACAGCCATCCCAATAAAAATAATCTGATCCCTTGCCTGGCTTCCGGCTGAGCCAGTGTACCTTTGGCTGAAATGGAGGCCTGACTTCATTAGGAATAGCCTACACATCATCGCAAAATGTACACGGCAATTATTTAACCTGATCTGTCCCCAGAGGCACCTAGGGTCATAGACTCAGCTAACTATCCATTGAGGAAAGGGGAATAGTGAGGCATTTCAAGGATCATTGAACACAGGAGCTGAGTTAACCTTGGAAACTAGAGACTCACATATGATCATTACAGAGGCCAGGTAATTATGGGGGTCCTGGGCCAGCAAAGGCTCACAGCGGGTCCACTTGTCCATAAGTCCACCTGATAGTCATTTCACTAACCCATGAATGTATAATAGGAACGAACAGGCTTGGCAGTTGGAATAGTCCCACATGGTCCCTAGCCTGTGGGAAAGCACTATCACAGTGGGAAACTCTGGAACTACTTCCCAGACTAAAATAATAAATAAAAAATAATACTTGATGGGGGTGGTGGTATTGGTAACAGATCAGTGCCACTCATGTAGAGGAGAGGGTGCATCAGTAAAGGTGCCATTTAAATCACACATGGTTTGTACATAAATGAAATGCATCCTAGCAGAAGACAACAAACAGCTGCAAACTCAACCCATCAGCAGGCCCACATACAACTACTGTGCCTGAAGAGGTGTGGTATGTTTTCCTTCAGGCAGACCGACAGGATGTCAAGTTTGCATGTGCTTTAAGGATCTGACAAATTACTCTTCTGCACACCTTCAGGAAACAAGGAAAATAATTACAGTCACATTTATAGTCTTGCCCCAGAATGTAACTCTTCCACCCGTTGGTCTTTGTTGGCCAAAGACCTTTAAAGTGGAATTAGGACTCTTGAAAGAAAGCCTGGGGCAGGTGGATGAATGCATTCTAAACCTCACAGTCATGAACAAGAGTAGACCTAGTAAATGTGTTAGAAGGAAGTGACTTCATATGCACCATAATGACCCCTGACAGTCTCTCCCTTTCTCCTCCCTCACACCAACTGAGACAAGTAACCCTGAAAGCGAGGACTATGGTGATTTCCAATAGCCTTTCAGCCTCTCTCTCAAGACCCAACTTTCTCCCTGGCCCTGAGGCCTGAAGCCACCCTTTAGCTACCTGCATTTAGTGTGGAACTTCTTCCCGAGCCACAGGAAAGCTGCTCTTTCTTTCTAAGAAGAAGCAGAGATCTCCAGTCTCTTCCAGCACCCCCCACCCCTGCAGCTTGTTGGCCCTGCAATGCCCCTTCTCTTCCCATCTCTGGCATCCCAGGAATCCTTGCCCAGCCTCAAAGACCTCCCACATTTAACTTTCCCTGAGGCTCAGCGTGAGTAAGATATACTCAGCTGTCTCGGAGTTGCCCAACTTCCTCTAGAAGAATACTTCAACCTTTCTTCCGGACTGATTTTCATCTTTAGGTAGAGCCCTGCTCTGGAGACAGCTTCATGCTCATTTTTGGGGCCTGAGTAATCCTTCAGGCAGCCGCAGTCACAAGTTACAACGAGTAGGAAGGTCTTTGATTATTTCACAACCAAAGTGTCCCTTCTTCCTACATATTCTTTTTCTCTTCTGATTTTTTTTGACAAATATCTAAGTTCCTACCATATGTCAATCACTGTGCTTGTGCTGAAAATGTAGAGGTGATATGCCAACTTCCTGCCTGCAAGATTGGCGGCCAGAAATGACTGGACATCTTCAGTGTTATGACACAGAGCATCTGTGTGTTAGATGTCACCGAGAACACCCCCAGTTTCAGTGATGCACCAGCCAGAACTGAGAGCGCTTGGTATGAAGTCATACTCACCACTGTGATTTATCGTAGTAAAAAGATACGGAGCAAATTCATCAAAAGGACAAGTCGCATGGGGACAGACAGAGGAAAACAGGGGCAACCTTCTGAGAGTCCTTTCTCAGCGGAGTTGTCCGGGATGCCCCAAATCATGACGACAGGGAAACATGATGTTCGCGCGTTACATGAATATCCTGACATGGTTTGAAGAGCAGTAAAGGTATTACTTAATTTTAGACATTAGTTAGTTATGAATGTGAAAATATATGAAGGAAAAATAATCTAATGGACCAGAAATACAAAGCCCACATTTGTATAAAGGGGGAAAGATGAAATAGAAAAAATGTAATCAATCCAAGAGAAACCAGAGAGAAATAAAAATAGGAGAAAAAGCAATTAAAAAGCACAAAAGAAGACGGTCAAAGTGAGGTTTGCTTCCCTGTGTGGGAAGAAGGGCCCCTTAGATCATTGATTATTATGGCAGATATAACAGGTCACTGGTTACTATATAAAGTGTGACCAAGTATATATAATACAAATAAGTGGGGTTTTTCGACATTTTCATGAGAAAGATAAAGATTGTCAGAAAACATTACAGGAAGTGTAGCTTTATATTATTGACAAGAAACATCTAAATATTTGATTTCTAGAAAATTTTAAAGTAAAAGAAGAAGTAAGGACATATTTAAACAAACAAAGATAAAGAAGAGATTTGGCCTGCTAATATTAGATAAAAATGAATTTAAGGCAAAGGCTTTACTAATGATGAAGAGGGACACTTCATTATGATAAAAAGTTGCAATTGCCAAGAACGTAAATACACTTACATGTACCTAACTACATAGAGTCAAAGTATTGTGCCTAAATAGGAAATGAACAGAACTCTAAGGAGAAACCCCAATCCTATCATCCATAGGGTATTTTTCACATCTCTCTATAACACTGTAGTATTTAGATCAAGATGATACTGTATTGACTCAACTCTGCAGCCAACAAGGGTAACTTAGGGGCAGACACAGAAGACTGCACATGGTCATGGGCTCTACACTGCTTTGAAGCTACCACAGAACATGTAAGAAGACATCACATTGGGCCACACAGAATATTTCGCCAAATCTCAAGTTATTTTGGCTGTCCATGGAAAAGACAGCATAATAGGTTTATTATCTTGCCCCAGCGCAGTGTTAACTCTCTTCTCTGTCACGGTGTAGTCCACAGGAGCCTTGTCGGCCTTCACATTCTACAGAACATGATGCTGACTGGACTTGGTTAAAGAAAATACAGCCAGTACTCTGAATGTTCAGATGACAGCTGGTGGAAGATAAGGCCTGTTCTGTAAAATTTAGAGCTTCACCATATTGGCGAAGGGGAGTTCACTGCTCTGGCACAAGATGCTGCATTTCAAACACCTCCTACTGCTAAGAAAAGGTATAGTTTTGATTGGAAGTCTGTGGATTTGAGGGCATCATATATGTTACTAGAAATACAGCACTGGCCCATCTATTTCTTAGTTCAGATAATGCCCAGAGCAAGGGAAGGCTGCAGCAGATCCAGGTGTGGGATGAATGGCTCTGCTCCTCCGACCTGCTACCACCAGATCCAGTGGTTCTGCATCCGTGGGAGATAAAGATGCCATGTGCAGTGTTTTGGTTTCCACCTAGATGTCTCCCCGAAGCCTCATGTGCTCATAGAGGGGCTCTGAAAGGTGATTGGATCATGAGGGTGCTGTACCTGGCTTGCTGTTAGGGGTATGGTGGGAAGAGGTGGCTCACTGGAGGTGTGACCGGAAGGGTGTATCTCCCTCTCCCAGCTTCTCCCTTCTCTTTCTGCTTCCTGGCCACCGTGTTGTGAGCAGCTTTCCCTCAGTTATGACCCCGTCCTGATGAGGACTAAAAAGAGTACATTTACCAACTCGATAACTGCCTCCCAAGTGCCAAAGGTGTGTGGATCTGTTCAGGTAGAAATCCAGCCTGCAGCTGCAGCTGGGGCTACCACTTGTATCCTCCACAATCATTGTACTCCTCCACAATCTACATGATTTCTTCTACATATGAACCAAACAGGGTATGACAGGAACCACCATCCTTGTATCTTTAGACTCTAATGGAGGAACTAATCTCTGTAATTCTTCCCCAGATGTGACATTACTTTTAATTTATAATCTTGATAGTTGATGCTTTGGCTTCTCCTAACACAGCTGGTGAAAGAACCCATACACAAGTTTTGCTAGCTGGTAAGTATATCTGTCACCATTAGGAGATTGAGAAATGAATGCATGTTGGATCTGGGCCCACTGGCTGCACAGCGCAACAAATGTGGGACAGGGCTCTGTTTATCACTTTGTCTCCATGGGCATATTCTGGGCTGGGACCCATGGCAGCATTCCAGATCCTGTGGTATTAGTGTCACTCTTATGAGCACAAAGAACCCAGTATTCCACAGCTCTTGAGAAATCTGGACATTTCCTTTCTATAATGGACAGTTACTTCAGAACCTGAGAACATCTGTTGTGTATCTTTACAGTGGCTTTATTGGGTCCCACCTCAAGGGGAAGCAAGCCACTTTTCTGTCAATGGGGTCTGAGTCTGAGAATGACTCAGATGAAGAAACTGTGAGGACCTGGGATTCCTGGTGTGGTGGATGACACAAGGCTTATGCCCCAGCGCTTCATTGTTTCTGGTTGTGCAATCAAATAATCCTATAATTAACTGCCCTCCTGTTCTCTAAGGAATCCTGTGACCACCAGCCACCAGATTTTTGGTGTGGTGGATAACACAAGGCTTACATCCCAGTCTTTCATTATTTCTGGTTTTGCAGTCAAACAACCCTGTAGTCCTGTTCTCTAAAGAACACTGTGATCATCAGCCATTGCCACAGTTTTGTGTGTCAAGGCACCCTGGCAGCCGCTCCAGGCTTGCTGCCTGCCCCAGTAACCATATCCGCCTTGCCTCTGATGGTTATATGCCTCCACCTGCCTCTGCAATTGCAGAATCCTGTTGAGGCAGGAGATTAGGGTGTGGCAAGCCAGCTGGAGAACTGGACATGACCTGTCAATAACAAAATTCCAGGGCACACGTGCAGAACATTTCCCAAAGCCCTGCATTTGGAACCAATCTGAGAGTGCTGTCTTGAATTGTTCTCGAGAGAATTTGAGCAGGTGTTTGATATTACAGCCTAGACCTGAGGGTGAGAGATAACAGATGGCAGCCATTGAGCTCTGAGTACAGTAAAGTCCCCGACTTACAAACATTCAAATTGTGAACTTTCACAGACATGCATGGACATTGCATTATGAATATTCGTAGGCATGAACGAATCAGGGAAGTAGCTCACACGTCTGCTTACTGTATAGTGCGACAGTGTGCAGTATGACAGTGTTCAGAGCCCAGGATGTCCAGAAGCAAGAGGAAAGCAGTGGTGATGTGGAAGGGACTGCTAGGAAGCGCAAAGCAATAACTATGGAAACAAAAGTGAAAATAATTGAGAGATTGGACTGAGGCAAAAAGAGACACCACTACACCACCTCCTACCCACCCTCCCTCCTCCACTTGGTAACTCTCCTGTCACTTCACTCCATGCAATCCCCTATATGCCAGTTGCTGTACTGTACTGTCCTACCCTCTTAAGATAACTGTAAGAGTAAAAATTGTTTATTTACAGTATTTGTGCATGTGTTTGGTTTCTTTATGCTTGACATTGTATATTTGTGTCAAAGGTGCATTATAACTGGCTGGGGATTTAGCTCAGCAGTTAGAGTGCTTGCCTTGCAAGCACAAGGCCCTGAGTTCGATCCCCAGAACCAAAAAAAAAAAAAAAAAAGGTGCATTATAACTCACTTCATTGGACTTGCAAATGAATCTGACTCACTCGCACCCAGAGCGGAACTCTTTCGTAAATTGGGGACTTACTGTAGTCCTCTCCCACCCTGTAGCACACACTTCTTTTCCTACTTTTAATTGGCCTGCGCTTGCTCTGCAAAACACGTTTCTTTTCCTTTCATGCCTTTAATAAAAGTAAAACCTAGCTGCCTTTTGTGCTTGCCTTGACCACCTCTTTGTTCAGGACAGAGAGAAACTACAAACTACCTCTGGAAGGGCACCCCAGCACCCCAAAACCCAGTGACACCGTCCTTTCCCTTTGCCCTGGGAAGGCCAGTTCAGCGCCTTCTATCTTACTGTCGCCCCAGACCGTGGAAAACACCGATGCTGAAGTTCTAATGACATCAGGAGCTCCCTCACTGGTGGGCCCTGTATTGCTTCAGGAGGAAAGGGGCATGAATGTGTGAAAACATTATTCTCAAGTTGTTCAGAAAAATATACTAAGGACAGAGGTGGGGCGGCAAGCAATGAGCAAATGAAGCAGAAAGTCAACAAGAGGAAAATCTGAGTAAAAGGCACATGGGCTTTTGCACACCATTCCTCAATCACATGTCCACATTTGCCCCAGTAAATAGGACACTCGGGATTTCTACCTCTGTGTCACATGTGATCTTTAAAAGTTCAGCAGGAAATATTTTTAACAGAGTGGCATACAGTAATCTCCAAACCATTTCTGGTTACATTTCCTTTCTAAGTTTTAAATGCATGTCTTTTAACCTTTTATTTTCTTTGTCCTCATTCAGGCTCCTAAAAGGAGTATATATTTAATCTAAAAGAAGCAGTTTGGGATTAATCGTTTTAACTATTTTCTTAAAACCAGATTTTAATTTTATTAATTTCTTTTTCCTACTTGTAAATCAAGGGCTTACATTTTTTAGTTTAGTTTGTTTCTTTTGTTTTTGTTTTTTATGAGACAGGGCCTCACTATGTAGTCAAGGTTGGCCTTGAACTCACTATGTTGCCCAACCTGCCCTTAAACTCTTACCAATGCTCCTGCCTCAGCCTCCTGGGCTCACATGGGTCACTACACCCAGCTCAAGAGCTTACATTTGTATGAACTAATCAAAGTCTTTTTTTTTTTTTGAGAGAGTGAAGGTCTCACTATGTAGCCCAGCCTGGCCTTGAACTCATAACAATCCTCCTGGCTCAGCCCCTGAGTGCTGAGATTATAAGTGTGCACCACCACGCCCAGTTTGAAATCTTTTTTCCACAATATAGTCTCACTCCAATAATATATATGGCCTATTTTTATTTACTTTATGTTAAAAAAAAAAGCCAGGCACAATAATGCACACCTGTAAACCCAGCACGAGGGAGGCTAAGGCAGGAAGATCATGACTGGGAGCCAGATTGGGCAATTTAGCAAGACCCCGTCTCAGATACATACATACATACATACATACACACGCACATACATACATATGTGCTTGTGTAGTTCGTGTCCAACCTAAAAACTAGAACGAATGAGTCACATCTCCATAGTTTTAAAATATAGGGATAATGATTTTTCTTCATGTAAATTCACTTAATGACTGAAGTTACACCATGTTTTACATTGTCTCCCTTTTTTCAATATAATAACTTTGCCCCAAAACACACTAAATAAATTTTTTAAGAATTGATACAGTGAAGAGTGACGGCTTGGAATGGACGAGGCCCTGGCGCCAGGCCCCACTAACGCGCGCATGCGCAGAAGCGACACTTGACCTCGGCGTTTCCAGCAGAGTTCTTTTCCTGCCAGAGGCCTCAGTCAGAGGTGGGGAGCGGGCTCCGGCTCCGTGGGACAGCGCCACCTGCTGGGCAGGGGGAAGAGCATCCACCCTGAGAATTCCCTTAGGAAACCCCCTTAGGCCCTGATGATTTTAAAAATTATTTCCTGGTAATGAATTTCTAGAGTATGAATTACTGGACTGAAATACTGACATTTTCCCAGGTTTCGTTTTTGTTCTGTCGTTTTGCTTTGTGTTTGTTTTTTGTGGCGCTGGGAATTCAACCCTGGGCCTATATACATGCTAGGCAAGCACTATGTCGCCGAGGTAGATCCCAGCCCTTTTTGGGTTTTATTTTGAGATAGAAACTGATTAAGTTGCTCTCAGTTGCCTCAAACTTGCAATCTTTCCACATCAGCCTCTCAAGAAGTGGGGTGACCGGCGTGTGCCACACTGCTCAGCTTCCCGGGGTTTAAATGTTTTCGCAGATTGCTCTTACGTAGTAGCTTTGGCTGCGCACAATCCCTACCCATCACTACATTTAAAAATAATAATTTGCTTCCAGGCTTGGTGGCACATGGCTGTAATCCCAGCACTCGGGAGGCTGAGACAGGAGGATCAATGTTTGAGGCCAGCCTGGGCTACATAGCAAAACCCTGTCTCAAACAAAAGAAAACAAAATTGCTAAATTAAGCACTAGGGTAAGGAGCACATATACGGTTAAAAAGTAAATCCAGTTACAGAGCTTATTGTTTGAAAATAAGGGGCAAGTCATTTGTACTCCCTGAGGCTTGGTATCCAAAATCTCAGCCTATTTCCAAGAAATTTTATGAATAATTAAGTGATGTAAAACACTTAAAAGTAAATTAGGAAAAAATCAAAGCACTATGGAATATAAGACATTAAAATATTGATGAAGGGATGGTGATGACTGAGGTTTACATTCTCTTTCCGAAAGAATAAGCAGTTGGTATTAACGGTTGTTGGGCTGTGTTCCCGGCAACATATGAAATGCTGGATGTGTATAATCTTTACATATCCTCAAAATGACCAGGCAAGTATTTTTAGCTTCATTTTACAGATGAAAAGCCAGACTCAGAGAGCTTAGAGAACCACCTCTAGGGGCTGGGGATTTAGCTCCAGTGGTAGAGCACTAGCCTAGCAAGTGCGAGGCCCTGAGGTCAACCCCCAGCAACCCCCCCCAAAATAAGAACCCACCTCTAACCTCCAATCCCCCACACCTCCAAAAATACCTGGCAAAAAATAAGGTCAGGAGTCAGGTTCTGGCATTTCTCAAAGCCTGTGCTCATCACTGGAGGTCACACTGTGGATACTGGCTCATGTTCCCACCGTAAAAAACTGAAATGTCCTGTAGTCCACTAGACACAGAGGCTTGCGATGGTCGAAGGTCAAGTGCAGGTAGTCTGTCCGGAGTAAGTGGAGCCAATGGCACTCCTAATGTGACTTCCTTCCCTGCATGATAGAGACGGACAGACTTTCAATAGAAGTCACAAGTGTGGCTTCTACATAGAAACAGGGTCCTAGCCGGGCATAGTGGCACATGTTTGTAATCCCAGCACTGGGGAGGCTGAAGCAGGAGGATCACCATGAGTTGGAGGCCAGCCTGAACTGCACAGTGAGTTCAAGTTCAGCCTGAGCTACATACCAAGACCATCTCGAACAACAACAACAAAAAGAAACAGAGTTCTTTATTTTGTGGTCAGTATATAATGGCAGATGCAGCACAACCTTCAGTAGAGTAGTGACTCCAGGGGCCAATCTGGACAGTGAGGCGGGTCAGAGCCCAGCCAGGCCTTGTCTCCTCCTCCTGTCTACCACACTCATTAGGGCAAGGATTCCTGTCTGCTTTGTTCACTGACATATGTCATTCCAGCATTTAAAACTTCGCCTAGCACTTTGTAACTGCTTAGGCAAATGTTGGACAGAATGAATAACTGAATTAATGAATGAAAAAGCTGGCTTTTTAAATTTGGGGTTTTTAAATAACAGGTTCAAAAATTGAGACATGTCACATACTAGAGAATTCAATCTTTTAAAGTGTACTTATTCAGTGGCTTATACTATAATCACAAGGTTGTACAACCATCACGACTAATTCCAGAACATTTTATCATCCCCCAAAGAAATCCCATACCCATCAGCATTCACTCCCCCTTCCCTTCTCCTTTCAGTCCTTGGCTATTACTAGTCTACCGTTCTGTCTGAGGATTTCTCTATTCTGGGTATTTTGTATAAATGGAAACATACGATATACACCTCTGATGACTGGTTTCTTTCACTTAGCATGTTTTCAAAGCTCACTCATACCATAGCGTATCAGTACTATATGTTATGGCTAATTCTTTGCATAGATATACCACATTCTATATGTCAGTTGATAAAAATTTGTGTTGTTTCTACTTTCAGGCTAATAGAATGCTTCTATGAACATTCATGTACACATTTTTGTATAAAAATGTTTTCAACTCTCGGGTAGAATATACTTAGGAGTAGAATTGCTGAGTTATATAATAATTCTATATTTAACTGATGTGTGTACAAAGCTTTGATTTTTTAATTTATTTTTAATTAATACATAAAAATTGTACATATTGACAGGGTGGCATGTAATGTTTCAATACATGTTTATTGTGGGATGTTTAAGTCAGGGTAAGTAGACAGTATCTGCCTTCTCAAACATTTATCATGTTTTTATGGTGAAAACTTTCAAAATCCTTTTCTTCTAGCTTTTTGGACTGCACAATGCATTATTGTTACTGGTTATTGTCATTCTACTAGGAAAAGCACACGAGAACTTCTTGCTTCTAACTATAACTTGGAAGCCACTGACTGGCCTTTCCCCTTCCATGTTTAAATTTTTGAGGAATTACAGGACTAGTTTCCAGCATGGCTGTGCCATGTTACATTGCCCTCAGGAAAGTGTATTATGAATGCCATAGATTCTTGCATTTTTCCCAATTCCCAAAAGTCCCAAGCACCCACTTTCTTGCTTCTTCACAAACTACATAAAATCTTGATTTTAAAAAATTAGTGACTTGGGGGCTGGGGATTTAGACCACAAAGACATGAGCAGTAAATATGAAAGGTAGTCACCTTTGATAGGTTGCCAACTTTTATCACACAAAAGTCATCGCTTAATACATTTTTAAAATTTTGTCACGCGAAGTTACATTTATCACGGCAGAGTGACAGCACCTCTTTCACTTAGCAGCTTGACTGGCCTGTCACTTCAGAATGCTGGCTATGTGGGTGCGGGGTCTCCGTGTGTGTCATGGCCTGGGCCTTGTGTCATGATGGGCCGGCTGGGAGCTGCCGTTGCTGCCTGAGATCCAAGCAATTCATCTGTTTTTTCCATAACCAAGTCTGGTGGATATTTTTCTAGGAGGGGCGGGTGCTGGGGATCAAACTCGGGGCCTTGTACCTGCTAGGTAAGCGCTCTACCACTGAGCTAAATCCCCAGCCCCAAGTCTGGTAGATGCTGAAATGAAATCCATGCAGCGGCCTGGCTATGGATGTGAAGGTTCAGATGGGGGAGGAGAGCTCATCTCTCCCAAGTGAACTTAATGAAGTCGAGTCACCATTGGATTAAATTGAGCTGAACCTGCATTCTCTCTTCAGGCTTATGGGGCAGCACCAAGATGAGGGCTTGAGCGTGTTTACAAGCACTTGGCAGAACTGCTTTCTTGGGAATCTGCTGCTGTCAGGAACTAGCCCGGCCTTGTTTTGTTGTTTCGAGGTGATTGGGATGGTATTCACTTCCCTGAAGGCGAGCTGTGAGGTGCCCCTGTATGAACTGAGATTCTCTCAAGAACTCTGATGGGTTTGTTCCCCAGCACCCCCAAAAGGAATTATTTATGGTATAATATGAACAATTGCTAAGTTAAACTTTTAGATGAGAAACGGAAAGGGTGGAATGCATATATGGTAAGTTAGCATTTATATAAAAATAAGGGGATAAAAATACCCATATATGCATGTGGGAGTGTGCCTGCATATTTATGCATTTGCTGGTGTATAAATAAAATGTTTCTAGAAGGACATACAAGAATCTGGGAACACTGGTTGCCTGCAAGGATAGGAACTCAGACCCGGAGCAGGGTGAAAGGGAGCCCTTCCGATGCATAGACTTTCGTACTGTTGAATTTTGTACCATGTACAAGTCCTACTTATTTAAAACATTAAAAATTAATATACAAATAAGAATTCTTTCCAAAACTATATACTTGCATTCTAACTTGCATATTATTGGACATCTGTTTAAGGCTCCATCTCATTTTTCCAAATTTTGTAGACAAATCATCATTTGTCCAGTATTTCAAGTTATTCATTACTGAAAACAAAGTTGCAGCCTGTGTCCCTGTGCATCCTCATTTGGGCACACACAGGTCTCTGTAGCATAAAATTCCTACAAATGGAACATGATGTTTCCACATTGCCCTTCAGAAAGGCCGTTCAGGACACATGTCGCAACCGTTGCACCACATATTCTACCACACTGAGTGATCTTCCCAAATTGTGGGGGTGTCTAGAGCAGCAGGAATGATGTTCAACAATCACGCACTTCCTGACAGACCACACGGGTGGGCTACCCAGCTACCTTTGCAATGAGGTCGGGATGAATTCTGAGGTGGCAACAGCTGAAGTGCCTCTAGAAGTAGTGAACAAATAAGACAAAGCTTCCCATCCTCGTGAAGCTCCCAGCCTGGTGGTGGGACAGATAATAAAGCGACAGCCCAGAGCCTTAGGTGGCATGTGAAGATGATGATGAGAAAGGAGTCAGGTGTGCACAAAGACTTGGAGGTGACAGTTAACCTCGTGTTTATGGGGGCGTGTCCCAGCAGAACAGTCACACAAAGACCCTGAGGCAGGACCAAGGCCGTCGTTCGAAGGGCAGGAGAGAGGGCAGGTGCCAGGGAGCCTGGAAGGAAATAAGGTCAGAGAAGTGACGAGGAAGAGGTTGTCCAACCATATCAGGCTTCGAAGGCCATTGTAAGGACTCTAGCATTTGCTCTGAGAGTTGTCTTTGTGCACTTTTACACAGGGAAGTGTTGCATTTTCTGACTTACATCATAAAAGACATCTCTGGCTGTCAGACTGAGGACAACCAGAGAGGTGAAATGGGAGACTAGGAGACCAGGGAGGAGACTGCTGCAGAAACTCAGGCAACAGAGACAGTGGCCCATGCAGAATCAGTACCAAGGAGGTAGAGGGAAGTAGCTGGACCGTGGGTGTGTTTAGAAGATGGAGCTGCAGGGTTTCCTAACCTGCTCGATAATGGGCCCACAGTCTTTGGCCTGAGCAGCTGGAAGAATGGAAGCGCATGACTAGGGGAGGCTGAGGGTGGAGCCATTTGGAAGGACGCAAGAGCCCAGCTCTGCACATCAAAGTAGAGCTGCTGGGTGGGCGGCTGGTATGGAGTGTGGGTTAGGGTGGGGAAGTGTGAGTGGAGATTAAATGTCAGAAATTGACTACTTTTGTTGCTGCTTTTCTCTGAGCCCGGAGTTGTGACTCACAGTAATGAATCATCTCCTGCTGCACCCTGCTGAGTGATTTAACACAAGAGTTCAACTTCAGTACATTGTAGCTGTGTGTCTCCAGTGTGCACCAAGGGTTGCACTTTGTACCCAGACAGTGCTGGTTTAATTTTTAACACTGCCAATTTTTCTTTAAGAGTTCAGGTGGTGGAAAAGAGAATGCTGAGAATGCTAACAATGCCGGCACCAGTGTGAGCAGAACATCACTGCAAAGACTAAATCATCCTGCTGCTTTGACCACAAGTGGAAGGACTCATGTAAGTGCATCAGGTAAGTAACCAAAACAGTTCATACTGTACAACACACAGAAAAGAATGCGGGACTGTGCATGGTGAAAAAGGGTGACGGAAAGCACACATGGAGACTGAATCTCACATGTTTGGGATGAGACAGCCAAGTACTTCGAAGTCAATCAACAGTGGGGGTTTTTTGGTTTTGGGGGGGTTTTTTGGTGTTTTTTATTTGTTTTATGTGGGGGTTTTTTTTGCTCACTTTGTCTTATTTTTTTTGTTTTTGGGCTCCCAAAAGGACACTAATGCTCCATCAAAAATAGCAGCTACAGCCAGGGGTGGTAGCACACACCTGTAATCCCAGGACTCTAGGAGGCTGAGGCAGGAGGATCATGATTCAACCCCAGCTTGGGTAGCTCAGTGAGCTCCTATGTCCAGATAAAATATTTTTTTAAAAAAGAGGGCTGAGGATGTATCTCAGTACAAAGACCCTGTGTGCAATCCCCAGTA
>PVJO010026219.1:0-21445 GCA_004026905.1 Hystrix cristata
AGAAAGTTTTATTAAGCATAAAAACTGAAACTACATGAGCAAAATCAATAACATCATATTGAATTAATATGTCAAATATTTATTCATTAGTTTTGGCAAATGTTCAATAGTGATGTATAAAATAGCCATGGGTCCATATCAGTGTAAATAAGTCATTGAATGAATAAATAGAAACTTAAGGGAAAAAGCCACAAGACTTCTGACATCTGACATGTGGGAGTTTTTCTTCTCATACCAAAAACTCTCCAGCACACTGCAGACCCCAACCATATGTCCTACAATTTGATCCCATTTAGACAATATCTACCTGGAATTAGCTCTGACCCTACATATTAAAGGCTTGCATTAGTTACTTTTCTACAATCAATGGTTTGCAAGACAGTAGATTTAATACAGGACAATTACAAGTTAAAACAGTCACACACAAGCTAAAAAGCAGGAAGAGTGCAGAATATCTATCTATGCACTGGAGACCTGAAAGATCTAATCAAGGGCTGGGCGCCCACAGCAATTGCCCATGTAAATCTTTGTCTGCACTAACAGGCTGAAAAATCTATACTGGAGCCAGGAGATGATGCTCACAGCAGAGATGAAGACCACAGCACCCCCGAAGCAAACAGCAGCTGTCCCCGAGGACACCAAGGCCCTGAGCTCCTTCTTCAATGAGAGCAGCTGAGTTCACTTCAGGGAAACCAGCTACAACAGAGCCTTTCCTGGGAAACAGACACCTTCTATCTTCTGCTCCCAATCGCCTTTATGCTGTGTCGGCAACAATCCTCAGGTGGATCCCCCACCCCCGAAATCACACCAACTCAGTCCAGCTGGGCGTTCCTGCGCAAGTTGACCACATCAGTCCACCACAGGACTCAGTCCCGTCAGACTGCCTCTGACTTCTGAAACTAAGCACAAGTGGTGGGTCCTCTCATTAGTTAAACTTCTTTTTTCATTAGTTAAACTTCTGTCTGACTTGACTACACACCAAAGCTGCCCACAACCCCTCCCCAGGTTTAGTCAGTTGCTAGAATGGGTCATAGAATTCGGGAGAGCATTTTACTTACTAGATTGCCAGTTTATTAGAAAGGCTAAAACTCAGGAGCAGCCCATGGAGGAGATAAGGAGATAAAACAAGGTATAGAAGAAGTATGGACTATCAATGCCTTCTCCGTGCATACTATCCTCCCAGGGCTCCACATGCTCACTGACTTGGGAGCGGGCCAAACCCACCCTCTAGGGGTTCAGGGAGGCTTCTTATCTACCTCAATAGAATCACTAGCCATTAGTGATCACCTCAACAATCAGCCCTCTCCTCTCCCTGGAGCTCAGGTGATGGGATTGAAAATTCTAATTCTCTAATTACCTTGTTGGTTTCCCTGAAAACCAGTCCCTATCCTGAAGCTATCCAGGAAATCTCATCCATCAGTCCTCTCATTATTGTACAGAATGATACTCATCACTTAGAAGAATTCCAAGATTTTAGGAGCTATGTGTCAGAAAATGGGAATAAAGACCAAGAATATATTCCTATTTTAAATCACAATATTGCAACAAAAAAATGAATAAGTTGATAAGGTATTTATCCCCCATAAGGAAGAAATCCAAACAATTATGTAGAATTTCCCCTTCAAGGAGATAGAGCAAAACTTTAGACCTCATAAATGTAGACTATGTGTGATGCCTTCCTTCCCAAGAGCACAGGATGGCAAATAGAAAGCTTAACTTCGCAGTTTGGAAACCTGATAAATATCATTTGTCCAGGCAATCAAAGTTAGTAGCAACAGAGATAAGTCATGTTGATAGCATGTGTTCTTGATATGATTGGATGAGAATAGGCCTTTGCTTGTGTGGTCTTCCTTCTCCCAAAATTTATAACCTCTGTATAACTATGAGAAAAACATCACAAAAAATTACAGTTCGTGGTCATCCTACTTTGTACCCAAGTAGAACTCCTCAAGCCTGCTAAGGCTTTAAAAAAACAGGAAAAGTCTAAGAAACTGCCATAGCCAAGAAGAGTCCAAGGTGCCATGACAACCAAAAATAATACAGGGCCCTAGGCAGACTCCTCAAAAAAGAGGAAAATCTGATATTTGGGATTTCCTTAATAATATTACAATATATTTATTCATTAGTTGTGACAAATGTCCCATGGTAATGTGAAATATTAATACTAAGGGCAACTGGATATATGGTACTTGAAAACACTTGGGACTATCTTCACAATTTTTCTGTAAATTCAAGCCTATACGAAAGAGTTTACTAAAAGAAATCCAAGGCTGAGTTCTCTTCCCCAACCGCCCATTACCCAGCCTAAGTAAGGAATGTACCTACCCATTTTAAATTTGTAAAAAGCACACTGAAAACAACATTTCTAAAATGTCCTCTTTGTGCATGCTCAAAACTGGAACATGGCAAGTTAATTTACCATAACAAAAGGGTGTGTTTATTCTGGTTTTCTCCCTATAAGCACATAGATAAACTTTCATGTTTTCTTGTCTGACAGAGTTTATGCTGCAGAGCAAAAGCTGAGCATGTCTGAAGATGACTTCACTCTTCTGAATTGTGTTTTCACAATTCTAAATTTTTTGAGTAAGTGACAGTCTTCTCATAGAGAGGTAAGTGACAAGGTAGTGGAAAAACTGAAGTGTCAGGAGTAAAGAGAAAAAAGGAAGAACATAAGTTTCCCCAGCCCCAGTATGTTACAGAGATTTTTAAATCTCATGGATAGTAGGACTCCTAAGTCTGTTTTTATTACGTTCCTGGAGAATGACAAGATCTCAGTGGGCTACATGAATTAACCTGGAAAGACCAGACTCCAAACACTGGAGATCCCTGTCTGAGCAAAGAGGCCAATGCCCAAACTGACAGACCACTGGACCTCACCATAAAAGCCCACAGCAGTGTCAGCCTCTGACTGGTCTACACTGCCTGAGATGCCAGGTATTTCTTTCAACTCCCAAGGAACCCCAATTATGACTGAGATTCAAGTCCTTGCTAAACCAACGAGTTAGAAATGGAGTCTACTTCAATTAAATCCTTGTTAGAATAATATAATTGTTTCCTCTGAATTTGTAGAGTAAAAATTCCATTTTAGGATCAACTATAGAGCTATCACTTAAAGACCATCAAACCCTGAACTCTGAGTTGAAGGAGGAAAAATTGTGTGTAAGTACTACACCAAGTAGAAGACAGATAATGGATCTGTAAAAACGCACTTAGCAAGTGTTTTATAACAATAGTTCCTGAGTACTTAATTGAGCATTGATTATATGCCAGAAATATGCTAGCACTTTGCATACATGACCTCAGTTATCCCCTTTGTGGGGGCAATGGTTAGTCCCACTTTGACATGTGGGAAATGTATCTGTAAGAGGAAAAACAACTTGAGAAAGATTATGTTGCTAGTAACAGGCAGACGCAGAGCCATCCCACAGCGACAGAGGCAGGGACATCCTAAACGTATCCTCTCTTAAATACTAAGCTTCTCAGCTATTTTCCTTGCCTGGCTCTGCAATTTCCTCCTAAGGTTTTCCTTCTTTTCACTATCTGCCAACTTGTGTAAGCATATTTTTGTTTTTATAAGTTGTGTCTTCCTTGGATAAAGGTACAATTTAAGCTAAAAGAAATTCCCTTCCATGTTTTAATCACAGTCAATGGAAGATTTTAACCACTACACGCTCTCCAAGTGTTCACTCCTAAGTGGTCATTAAAGCCTTCACAATACTTTGCTATTCTGAAGTAGCAGAATGCTATTCTATTTAGAAACTAGAACAGCAGAATACCATTAGAATAGTGGACTACTATTTGATTGAGAGGATTTCAGAATTGAAATAGCACTTCCCTTTTATTAGATGTAGAACATTTGGTCTCAGCTTCAGAACCCATGAAAACTAAGCTGATTATACAGAGGTTGGACATTTCTAGTCAGTCAAAAGAGCATAGAAACTTGTATGTGCTATGTATGCCCTGGGCACCTCATCCGCCAAGCTAGAGGAAGGCTCTGGCTGCCCATTTTTATGTCTAAACAAGTTTCCCTCAAGAGAGGTACACAAACACACCACTATGGTTTGGATCACAAACATCCTCTCAAAAGCTCAGGTATTCCTAAGTGACAACTTCACAAGGTGATTATATCATGAGTCACTAAGCTTGTCAGTAGATTTATCACTAATGCCCTCAGAGCTAAATGTGCTGTTGGGAGGTAGGGCTGGTTGGAAGAAGTAGGTGACCAGGAACAGGTCTGTGAAGGGTATATTCCTTCCTTTCTCTCTTTCTCTCCTTCCTGATTACCATGAGGTGAGTAGCTTTGCTCTACCATTTCCTTCCACCATGTTTCTGCCTCAGAACCAGCCGACCATTAACTGAAACCATGAGCTGAAATAAACCTTTTTTTCCATTAGTCCTAGCAATGAAAATTTGACTAATACACACATCAATACATTCCTTCACTATAACACAGATAATCAAGCATCATATAGACTGAAAAGGTTTTTCAGATGTATCATTTTAAATGATAACATAAATGAAGTATCTTAAAGATTAAGATCCTATATAACTTGCATTATTAAAGTTATTACAGCTGTTTGGTAAAAGTGTCTTTTTCTACTTCTTCCTGTTGATTTTTTTTTTTTTTACCCTTCACTGCCAAGAAAATTCACTACATTTTTTTTATTAGTTTCCTCATGTCAAGAGAACTTTTTCATCCAATTTTCACTGCTCAGGCCCATATGTCTCTTCTTTCTTTTTGTACATTCTTTAAGATACCACATAACAAAAATGTTTCTCTTATATTAATTTTGTTACTCAGGCAAAGTAAACCATCACTCCTCGGTATGTCATATAAAAGCCAGAAGAGTAGTGACTCACTGGTACAGGGATTTTATTTAAAACATTTGCTCTGTGGTCAGAGTAGATTAAAGACAGATCGGGTGCCCTCGGAGCAGCGCTGGGACAGTGAGGGTGAGAGATGTTACCACTCGGTAGATAAACCACATAGCTCACGTGACAGTCACCGCCCTCCATCTCCTGTCCCCCTCCTCGGAGTGGAACTCCTGCATGCAGCAAACTAAAGCTGATTGAAGTTGTACATCTGAAAGGATGTTGGGAGGATCTGATATTTTAATCTGCTGACCAAAAATGGTGAAAGAGGATCTGAGTTTCCCTCAGGGATTCCTGGGCGATGAAGAAAGGGAACAGAGAAACTGGTGGGGAATAAAAGGGAACATAAAAAGAAAAATGAGAGAAAAGAAATAAACCAAGAGAAATGACTGTGACAAGTTTCCATTGTTCTCTTTCTGCACCAGAGGGAGTCTGCAACTTTTAATGATTGCAAATTGAGCAGCTCTTGGGTAATCAATTTCATCTCCATCAGTAGGGGTCAGAAACCCACAAAAAGTAAATAATATTTATACGGTTGAAACAAGGGAAAGATGAAGTACAAGGAAGAGAATATATCTCTGCTTTTTGATTTCTTATAGAAAAGCACAAATTCCAATATCTAAAGCAAACAGTGAAAAATCGCACATAATAGAAGTGTGTATGTGAGTGAATATCCGTTACTGTCAGCGCTTAAGAGTCTACGCGATATTTATCTCAGGTCTATTAACAAAAAATTTCATAAAAATCAACTAACAAACTCCTTTTATGTGTGTTCATGTATCTATTTTCAAACTTGCACTTATCCAAAAGTAACTTACACCTATCCTTGAGCAACTTTTCTTTTTTCCATCTTTTTCCCTTTTCCTTCCACTTTTTAAGAGATACAAAGCAAATTGCCCATTTTTCACACTCAAAACAATTTTTAAACTGTAGGAGTTGGTAATTGTCAATAAGATAATCGAACCCAGGGAATGAAAGGAATTATAATGGCCATCTAGTTGGGTCTCCAAACAAAACAAAAACACTTTCTATAGCATCTATTAATAGATGGTCAACAAAGAAAGCATGCTTGTATATTTTCATTGATAAGGGACACATTTTATGGAGAATTTAGTCCTGTTATTCATTCATCTATTTATTCAACACATATTTTATTGTCCTCCATAATTGTGAGCAATATATTAATAAGCAGGAAAATTACAAGATAATATTAAGCATACTTGGAAGCACCAAATTGGAGTCATTAGAGTGATTGGTGACTGAAGATGGGGTGTTTAAAGATATCCTCTTGTATTGGATAACACACAGGCTCAGGGGTAACAATGCTCCAATCAGAAGGAGGAGATGAGATGAAAGGTCAAAGGTAGCAGTCCGCATGTCTAGGAAAATAATTACTGGAGGTTGGAGGGGTAGGATGGGGTGCTAGAAAACAAAATTGGAAAGAAGGACAGAGTTCATTCAGGATAGGGTATTGTAGGTTGCTCTGCAGATTATGGATTCCATCCTCAGTGCAAAAGGAAGCTTGCAGACATTTCAAACAGTGGACTTAGATGTTTTGGTTATGCATAGGCAGTGAAATCCAATGCAGCAGGAATAGAAGCAAGGAAAGCAATTATAAGGTTATTGTGGTAGATCAGAAAAAAATGTTGATAGCTTAGATTGTGGTGGTAGTCCAGGAGATGGAGAAAGGTGGATGCACGTGGAATACACTTAATGGTAATGGTTGACAAGACTAGCTAAATTCAGTGTGTGACACGAGGTGAAGAAAGAGGCAGAAGAGAAAGAAAAATCACAACTTCATGATACCTACCTTGAGCATTGGACAGGTGGTGATGCTGTGTATCATTATGTGGAAAACCGAAGAATTACCAGGTTTGCCAACAAGGTAGGTTATCCAATAATTTTGTTTTGACCACATTATCCTTGCTATAACTGCCCCTGGAGCTTTTGATAAACAAGTTCTAGGTGGGGGCATATTTTTGAGGCATCTATATTCTGAAATAATTATTAGAAATCTCGATCTACATCAAACTGAATTTTCTTCCTCTATTAAAAACTGTCCGTTGGTCCTGCCATCTTCAGCAAAAGCAAAGCAGATCGAACTTCCTGTATAACAAATCTCCAAATATTTGAAGAATGAAAATTTGTATTTACTACATGGTTGGTAATATGCCAAGTACTTAATACAATGTTTTATTTGAATAGTTCAAGGTATAAGAGGCATCGATCAGTATCTCCCTTTAAAAGAACAAAATACACCTACAAAGATTATATTGTTCAAGTACACAAAGCTACAGAGTGAAAGAGTAAGTCTTGATTCAAATCCGTTTGATTCTAACGTTCATGATTTCACTGTATCTCCAAGACCCACATGAATAAACCATGGTGCTCTTGAGTGTTCCTCACACAGCAGGATTCTAAGAACATTTTACCATTCTGAAAGTCCTCCAGCAGCTTCCTATTCAGGGAGCATCTCTCAGTCGGTTTGGGCCCTTCCAGTGTATACATTTGATCTGACGAGGAGTACAACTATCTTCTGGACAGGGGCCTTCTTAGAATGACGCTGGACACTGTAATAGAGTAGCCACATCACACTGTTGGCTCATATAAATTTGTGGTCAACTTCTGTCTAGCCAGAGTTCCCACATCCTTTATTGATGCTGTGATTTTTTTTTGCCTAAATTAAAAATGTTGAAGTATTTGAAACCTGAGTCTTTTAACTAGCACATGTCATTCCTTCTACTTTTATTGCAAATGCAGGTATAGTAAGTGAGTCTTTTGTCTTTTTTTGTGTGTGCTGGGGATCAAACTCAGGGCCTTGCGCTTGCTAGGCAAGCACTCTAACCACTGAGCTAAATCCCCAGCCCCAGGCTTTTGTCTTTATCCCATTCATGAAAATAATTAAATGATATTTAAATTATAATCAAAGTAAAGATGAAAGTTAAAATTTAGTACTTGCTTACCATATTTCAGTTATTATTCTACATCCCAATTTTCTCCTCTAGGATATGGAAACCATAATAGTACCAAGGAGAAAATAACAACTCATCTATAAAATTCTTAATCATGAGATAATATGTACTCAAATTTTTAGATGAACATCTTATTTAAGATAATGCTCAACTTTTGATAGTGAGCCACTCTCTGATATAACCAAGGTATAGTGCATGTAAAAAGTAAAGATAACCCACCAAGAGAAGCTTTTTTTTCCATAAAAACAAGAATAGATGACTTTATTATATTATTAAGGACTACATATGCTTTGAATTGCTCACTGGTAGTCTGGAATAAGGTGCTGTTAATGTGCTTACCGTTCTTCCCCTCCCACAAAAAGAGTCTTCTCAGGATCCCACAGGTAGGAGATCCTGAGCAAGGCAAGAAACTGGAGGAAAGCTCTCAAGTTCCTCCATATCACCTAATTCCTTCCTACCTATTTATTTTTGCCCTGCATACAATCTGTGTTCCTCTCTTAGCTCAGACTCCCCAGAAGGCGACCATGAGATAAGGATTCAAGTGCAAGTTGTTTGTTTTGGAGGATGTGCTAAGAAACACCAAGAAAATGGGGAAGTTCGTTAGAGAGGAAGTAACAAACGGGGCATTATTAAGCAAGTTACAACTAAGAGTAAATGAAACACAGTCCTGGGGAGGACTCTGGCAGATAATGCAGAATTTAGACCTCAGAGTTCTTCTACTCCAGCTAATTCATTAGACACCTATTCCTCTTCATCATTGGTTGAGAGTCGAAGGAGTGGAAGGCTAATACCTGGGCACTTTCATCATGTCCTGTGCACCAAAGAAAGCTGTCCACTAGATGGAAGTCAACTGTAACGTGACACCATGGTCAGCCCCGGAACATGTAAACTAGACATAACAGAAAATGCCACAACCAGTGAAAGTTTATCGAGGCCCCTAAACTCTAAAATAACCTAAATGATTTTATAAATGGGCAAAGGCTTGCATAGACATTTCTCCAAAGAAGATATACAAATGGCCAATAAGAACGGGAAGAGAGGCACAATATTTTTAATTATTAGACAAATACACATCCAAACAATATCACTTCATGCTCACTAGAATGGCTACCATAAAAAATGAAAAGAATCAGTGTTCATGAGGATGTGGACAAATTTGCGCATTGGTGATAGGGATGTAGTAAAGAGTAGGAAATTCCTCAAAAGTTTAAATGTAGAATTACAGGATTCCAGCAATTCAACCTCTAGGCATATATTCAAGATAGTCTCACTACTCAGCTCTAGTTATATACTCAAAGGAATTGAAAGCAGAGATTTAGACACTCGTATGCAATTGTTCAGAATAGCATTATTCACAACACTCACATTTTCCACATTATTATTATTCACATTATTCCACCAAAAATTGGAAACAACTCAAGAGTCAACAGATGAATAGATAAAGCAAATGTGGTATATACATACAATGAAAAATTATTCAAATAGGAATGAATGACTGAGATATGATACAACATGGTTAAACCATGAAAACATTATGCTAAAGGACAAATGTTGCATAATTGCTCTGAAATGAGATCTCAAAGACAGGCAAATTTATAGAGAAAAAAACTACATAGTTTCAGTTGGGGATAAAGAGAAAGTACTAGAAATGAGTAGTAGTGATGATTCTCTAATATCATGAATGTGCTTAATGCCACTAAATTGTACACCTAAAAAGGGCTAAAATGGTAAACTGCATTATGCATATTTTACCACAGTAAAAAAAGTTCAATATAAACTAGTATTTTTAAAAGTTAACACTTGAAGAATAGTTTTTAAGAACAGAAACTGTAGAAGCATTAAATCCAATGCATGGCATGTAGAACCTGTACCGCTTAGAGGCCATGCTAATGAAAAATCAGAAGTTTAAATGACTAGACCAGAAGTTTGCAGAGTAAAACATTTCTAACATGCGAAAACATAAATTATTAAATATCATCGACTCCTGTACCTGTAGTTGGATTTCACAGTCTCTATAGCTGTGAACTCCATAATAATAAGACCATTTTCTCCCAAAGTTCCATTGCTGTTACATCACTAAATTTTTCTTCATCGAAACCAACATAGAATAAAGTCTGGAGTAGATTTTTGACCTTCTGTTCTAATCTTTTGATCTTCTTTTCTTCTATTTTTAATATGAATCTATTTCCAAAAATTTCAAAAGCCAGTAATTTGCCCACTGTTCAAATTTCTATTTTGCCTTTGCTTTCTCCTTTTCTCTTTCCGTTTGATAATAATGGTAAAGGCATCTTTCCTTTTCTTTTCTTTTCTTTTCTTTTTTTTTTTTCAGCACTGGGATTGAACCCAGGGTCCTTGCACTGAGATGCACCCCTATCTTTTTTTTTTTTTTTGAGGCATGGTCACACGTGTTTCTAAATTGCACAGGCTGGGATGAAACTTGCAATCCTCCTGCCTCACCAATTTTTTTCTTTGTTGAACACATGTGGCCATAAGCATGAGGCTTTTCTCATCAGGCAAAATTCAATGGCAAAATTCGTCTCCCACTCTGCCCTATGGTCTTTCAGTTGACAACTCCGCTGATATAAACTCAAATGTTCCACTTGAGAGGCACCATGGCTTAAAAGGAAAAGTACAACTGGTGAGCACAACTAGACATGCATTCATGTCACAGCTCTGCCATCTACCCTGTGATCTTGGGCAAGAAACATGGTCTTTCTGAGATTTAATTATACCTTCTGTTTAAAAAAAAAAAAAAAAAAAAAAAACCAATACCATCTCTGCTGGGACCGATGTCTAGAGTATATTACATAAAAAATTTGGTTCATGGCATGCCATACTCAATGGTCAATAAATTGTTTTTCCTCGACTTTCTTCCCAGATTATTTATTGTATTATCTAGTAGCAGACAATAACAATGACACTATGTTATCAATTTCCCTTTTCTTCATAGTAATAGGATGTTTAGCTGGACCTGAGCCAGCCCTTATAGAGAATTCATGGCCTTGCATACCTTACAGCAGTTATGGTCCTATCTGTAAATGGATAAAGCAAAAGACACTCCTTGAAATAAACCAACTTTCTTTCATGGGAAGATTCTAGACATCTGCTGTCCAGTTCAGTCACTGGAGTTAACGATATGATACTGCATTGTTTGTTAAGCAAGAAACATATTCTCATGCTGTGTTCTTGACATAAAAACGAAGGGACATGAGAAATCTTTTGGCAATGTTTAGTGCTATATGTCTATTACCCTGATTGCAGTGATGGTATCACAGGTGTTTGCTTATGTCCAAGCCCAGTGAATTGTACGAATATACTGGGGAAGTTCTTTGTATGTCAATTAGACCTCAATAAAGCTTTGAAGAGAGGAAGACCAAGATAGGAAGGCAGGAAAGAGGAAGAAGTAAAGAAAGAAAGACAAAGAGAGAGACAGAGGAGGAGAGCGGTGTAGGGGGAGAGAAAGAGAAAGATAGGAAAAAGAAAAAAGATGCAGGACATTTACCCAAAAAAATGACTGATATGAACTCCTTTCTTTTTTATCTGCTGCCTAGAACATAGTGACATCCTGGACAACCAAGACAAAGCTATACATTAGAGACAGGGTAGTGGCATTTGGAAATAGCCTAGGCCAGAAGATTCTGTGGAGTAGAGATGCCATACCACCGACACCTCGCTTACACCTGGGCATCATTTATATGGAACAAGGTTAATTTTACTCAGACTTATGAGGGTTTGAGGGCTCAGGGGAAAACCTCATGGCATCACAGTAGGAGCATGTGTGGGAGTAAGAGGTCACATCTCCAAACAGGAAGCCACAGACTTTGGGTTCCCACAAGCCCTTGCAAGCACACACCACCAAGAGACCTCATGAGCTCCCAGCAGGCCCTAACTTTTGAAAGGCCGCCTCCCAATATCACCACACTGAGCACCAGCTTTCCAAAATATGAAACTTGGGGGTACACACTTTAGCCATATCCAAACCATAACACTTACATTCCTTCCAAAGGAAATTTTTTCGTAGCAGTGCAAATTTAGAAAGTTTTCTTTGTGCCTCAAAGTCTTCATCTGTTTCATAAGGCTCATAATAATTACTAATAGGGTTAGTACGACTTTATATGCAAAAATAATACATTGTTTAGAGGAGAGTATCTATAGATGGCACTAAACACATATTTGCTGTCATTTGTAATGACTTGCCCAGGTTGCCTTGGTACGTTTCTCTGTTAAAAGGAAAAGATAGCTCATGATATCTTGTACATAGCCACCATTAAAAATTGTATACTAAAGTGTATTAAATACAATGAAAAATAAGCTGTTTGAACATATCTTACCTAAAACACTGATCCCTACTAAAAACTTGGCAAAACCAACAAAATGCTGAATTCAGTGTGCAAAAGTTTAAGGAGAAACAGAATTATACATAGTCTCATAGTCCTTTCTCCCCAAATACTTATCAACTACAGAAAGGTAAAATGGTCACTTTCCAGTGGGTGAACCCAGAAGACACCACCTTAGCCAAGTGACTGAGGTCACGTCAACAAGAAGAAGAAGACAAGTCGACATCATGAACCTTTTAATAAAAAGCACTTAGAACACACTATCACTTCTGTGGCATTTTAGCCAAAAATAACTAACTTCACTCCAAACATGAGCAAACACCAGGCATATCCAAATTGAAGGAAACTCTGCAGAATAACTGATCAGTACTCTTCAGAAGTGTCAGAATCATGAAAGACAAGCAATAATTAAGGAACTGTTTTAAATTGGAAGAGACACAGAGAAAGTACAACTAGATCCAAAGTGAAATCCAGAACAGCAGAAGAACATCAGTGGAAAAACTGGTGAAATCTGAATGCTGTCTGTAGTTTAAAGTGTTGACGTCAGGCATGGTGTGCATGCTTGTAATCCCAGCTACTCAAGAAGCTGAGGCAGGAGGTGTGCAAGCTCAACTTCAACCTGGGTAATTTAGAGAAAACTTACCTCAAAATAAAAGCTTTTAAAAGAGCTGGGGCTATAGCTCTGTGGTAGAGTACTTGCCTAGCATATGCAAAGTCCTGAGTTCAATCTTCAGTACCACAGAAAAAGTATTGTCCTAATACAAATTTCCTGGCTTTGACCATTGTACTATAAATATTTAAGATGTGAATATTAGGTGAACTAGGGTGAAATATATACAGAAGCCTTCTCAACTATTGTTAAAACTTTTCCAGAAATCTGAAATTAGTGTAAGTTACAAAGCCAAAAATAAATTGGAAAGCAGACCTGGACAGGTAGTATAGATACTTTCCTTGCTAACAAATACAAGCAAAACTATATTTGAAAACAAGTCCATATTTGAGAAACATCAGTTAGAGCACAAATGGTCACTTTGCCAAATGCTTTCATGCCTTAAAAAATTTGGAAAATACAACTGAACTATAAGTGCTGAATTGAAAACAATTTTGAGTGGAAAAAACAAATTACACACAATTACGTGTAAGACTACCAACACTATGATCACATTTGTGTAAAGCATGATGTATGGATGGATGTAAATTTTTGTATTAATTATAAATTTTATGAAAGGATAGCTAAGGAATATAATTTGTATTTAGCACCTGGATGTAAAAGTAGGAAGCTGAGAGATAAAGGAGGAAAATTACTCTTCACCCTACATTACTATATACTACTTAAATTTTAGCATAAATATATATATAGTATTTATTACTTTAGACAATAAAATAACACATTTATAAAAAGGAATGTGAATCAAACTTGAGTACATTTGTCAAGTCGCCTAACCTTCTAGATCTCGTGTTTTCTTCCATAGAATGAAACGGTTCATAGGTCAGTGATTCTTTAATCAGAAACCCCTGGCGTGATTGACTAAAAGAAATTCCTGGGACTCACCTTGAGTGCTATTAAATCAGATTTCTCAGTCATAAATTCCAGAAGTGAAATCTATAAAAGCTGGTCAAGTAATTTTGCCGTCCACTGGTGGCTGTGTCTCTAAATGACTTGATTCTTCCTGCATTCGGTCACTCAACAGGAGTTCATGATAGCTTGTTACATGTATGATAGGCTAAAGACTCAAAATAAAATACACAGACCTGTTACAGTTGTAAATCTAGCAGGGAAAGCAAATAAAGCAGAAAAGACTAGAAAGCACCAGAACATGTAACATGTACCACCAGATACAGTAATCATTTTAAATTAGCTCTCACCATCTCTTCTTCTCCTTTCCAACAGGTGGCTTGGTCCAGTTGGATCCTTCCTGCCAGAAGATATTTCCCAACTGGTTCACAGTTTTCTAGAGCCCAGAATCCCTGATGAGAGTACACATCTGGAGGGCAGAGAGATGAAAGCTGTATGATTAAGCAGAGAGAAGGAAAAACCACCCAAACAGAGCCTGTGACAAGTCTTTTCAAGCCACTAGGCAGTCCACTGAGTGTCTGGGCATGGGCTCTGCTCATTGGGCAGCAAGATCTCAGAACATAGCTCCAAGCGCTGGGGGAACATTCGTCTCCAGCCTCGGTAAAGCAGCCTGGGCTCCAAGATGGCATAGCAATAGTGAAGGACAAGCTCTGAAAGGAATGTATAAAAGGAATGATTGACAGAATATCAAAACTGAAAATATTCAAAAAAATTAATTGCTATACCTATGCGAAACATGTGCAGACTTTTTATTCTCATCGTTACATCCTAAACAGTAAAATATAACAATAATTTGCACATACTTTACATTGTATTAATTATGATAAGTAATCTAAAGATGGCTTAGCATATACAGGAAGATATGCATAGGTTATACACAAAAACTACCTCAATTTATATAAGGATTGTGAGCATCTGCAGATTTGGTGTCCACAAGAGGGCCTGGAACAAATCCCCTCACAATGACTGTACACACACACACACACACACACACACACACACACACAATTATTGCCCTGTTTCTCTGGAGAACCCCTGACTAATACAAATCACTTCAGGGTTAAGCAATACTGCAACATTTAACAACATTCTCTTTCTTATCAAAGACAGCTGCCCTGGGGTAGCTTCAATTCCCTTTGCCGTGTCCTGCTCCTCTTGCCAATAGTGGCTATGTCCCATCCATGTAATTTAAGTATTTGAACACTGATCAATTGAGGCTAGACATACATGAGATTTCCCAATGTGAAATTGTGGGGTTCAATGTTTCTAGACACTAAATGTTCTCAGTAGAATATAGAAAGTCTCCTCTCATGGCAAGGATCATGTTGAGGATAAAGGCAACAAAGGGGACTAACATTTTCCAAATCCCTCCTTTTTCCACCATGTTCACTGTCAGGAAGTAGGTGAAACTTAAATATAAAATTCTATAGTGAGAGAAGGTTTTCCTTTTTTTATATCAGCCTTCTTTCTCTAATTTGTTTTTGGGAAGAGGCTCCTGTTCAACCAAATGTCATGCAATCAGTTAAATTGCCAAAGATTATGTGAGTAGACTTGCTCTTTGTTTTCTTCCAATTATCCAAGGAATCAAAGCGTCATGGCTAATAGAAACAAGATACTGTCAGCCAAAGTTCATATCTCAAAAGAGTGAAAATACAGCCCTACCAAATGTTCAATTTGGGACCCACATCATGTTGTCAAAGAGATAGAACCATTGACACTTGCAATCAGTTGACTGGTATGTATATGGGAAACTGGAATTTGGTTGTCTATTTTTATTTCCTTCTTGTAGCAAAATTTTATGTCCACATCCACATGACTTCTTTTTACTGGCCTGCATGTCTGTAGGTATTCCCCGACAGTAAAACCAGAAATTTCAATTCTGAGGACGCAAATAATTCTGCATCTTTCAAAGTTGTGGTTCTAGATGGGATAAAAAGAGCAATCTATCCAAGATTTCAATTTCTAAGTCTCAGATAGTTAAAAAAATGCTGTGATGCATAATTTTAAAGAGACTGAGAGCTTGGAGGGAAGTATGGGCTTTAGGTGGGGTACAGAAGAAGAATATGACTTCTCTGGATGTAAGAATATAATCAGCAATAGCAGCAAGTGATATGACTATACCTGATGATATGTGGATGAGCACAGATGATCAGAGTAATAAAATGGACAAATTTGGTCTAAGTAAGGAGGCACAGGAGAAAAGGAGAAAGAAAAAGTCAGAACACAGAAGTCCTGTCAAATAAAGCACCTTAAACTATTTTGTGAGACACAAAGCCACTGATGCTTGTCAGTTGACTAGTATATGTATGGTAGACTGGAACTGTGCTGTAAATGTGTACTTTCTCTTTATACTAAAATCATATGATCATATCCCTGTCCACATGATTTTAGTGCCTCCCAGGAAATAAGAAATCATACTTATGCCTGCAATTTTTGACATTGGGTTTGGCTCTCCGACTTGACTTGACTGACAAAATGTTAACTCCATTCACATCGGCAGAGATGTTTTTGTGCCTTCATGAATTGGTTTGCTTGCATCCCTTTTCTTAGACATGAGAGAAACATATGCCAGGTAACAGCTGATTCAAAAAAAGAGATGCTATATGGAGAAGCTTTGAATTCAGCACACAGGTCAAGTCAAGCACAGACAGTCCCAGCAAAAGGACTCTGATCACTATGATCCCTGCAAAGTCACTATGGACCCACAGACCTCTGAGTAAAAAACACAGTTATTTGTGTAAGACTCTGAGGTTTGCAGATTTTTCACAAGCCATTGTTAAAGTAGCAACTGTCTAATAGAAGTGAAAAGAGGAATTTGAGAGATGTCATTCCACCAACAGATTAAATTTTGAAAAATAAGGACAAAGAAGTATAATAGATATTATATAAAAGGAAGATGGTATTCAAAACAGAGGAGAACTAGAAAGGGAGAAGGGGAAAAGAAGGAAGGGAAAAAGGAAAGAGAGGAAAGGGAAAAAATGGAAAAATATAAATAAACCTGCTGTAAATAGGGAAGGGGGGAGCAGAAAGGGGGGTGGGGAGGAGGGAGGAAGCCTAGATACATCGTGTACAGGTACAAAGTAACCATGATGAATGTGATCATTATGTATACAATGTACCAATACATGTTCTTGGTAAAAAAAAAAAAAAAATTCAAATTAAATAAATAAATAAATAAATTTTGAATAAAGTGGAAACAAGAAGATAATTTACAGAACTATTGTAGACACCTGAGGGATTTTTTTGTTGCTATTGCTCCTCTGAAACAACCTGTAACTCTACAACACGTAACAGTCCCCTAAGCATATAATGTTTAGCATGCAGTTGTTCTAGCTACCTGGTTTCCAGAGTGAAGAAGTGTAGAGCAAATAGCCTAACAAATCGACACTATCCGCCCACTATTGCTTTTAAAAGGCACTAAGAGTTAGGGCTTGCTTATTTCTTCAGTATATCTCAGACGATCCTGACTCATACCAGAAGAAGGTCCAGGATTAATTCAGCAGTTCTATAATGCCATAGACCTTTGTGTTTTCTCTCTTTTCATTTTTCTTTTCATGGCACCCCTTAAAGTTTCAAGGTGGTTGTAGCAGATCCAAGCAGGGTCACGCGCAAACATCTGGCCATAAGAGAAACTCTAGGAAAACAATCTGTTTTGCCTTTTCATTGTTTATATTAGGAGACAGGTTCTGCCAGCTATGAATAACACTGGAAGGAAGGCTGCTGTAGCAGCTGACTGGTCCTCCAAATATAGGATGAGATGTTACCTACAATGGAGATTCTACTACTTAGTGAGAGCTTACTGTATGTCAACATCTTTTCATAGCTTCTACATATTAATCCTACCCACCTCACCCCCTTTATGTAGATGAGTAATTGGGACTCTAGGAAATTAATTGAGGATCACAAAGAAAAAGCAATATGTTTAAGATCACCCAGATCTTAAATGGCAGAATAAGAATTTGAACCCAGGTCTGACCATCGGTGTCAAAATCGTTTTTGTGCAAACGCCCTTCATGTTGAGACTTCTGCTTCTCTCCATTCTTCAGCACTTCAATACAGCCGCTGATTGGGCTGCATGATTCCTCTCTACTACAAAAGAGGCACACGACACAGACACAACAACAAAGTCCTTCCCTGGGGGTCTGAAGTAGCCAAAAAAGGCAGATGGTGATTTTTTGAACGCCAAAGCTCATTCCAGGGAAACGAGCGCCTGTGGTCCCATGACTTCTGACACCGAGTGATGTTCAGATTCTGTTGGGTTCCCAAGTAAGCACGCCAAGTCTGTTTGCAATTTTGCAGCCATAGCATGCTTGTCAGAGGCTTTCCATTCATTTTCACTGATGCTTCCTTGGCCTTTTGAAGGCTGTATTACTCTGAAAGCTGGGAGTCTAGGTTCTAGACTCTCAGAGGCTGGCAGCCTCGCAGTCACATTGTTCATGTCCTCGTCTTTGTCTTTGCTTTCTCCAAAGAAAGGCCATCTTGATACAATTCGAAAAGCACCAAGCTGAAAACTCACTGGGAGGCTGAGCAGCAAGTCCCTGGAGTTGCTCATCCCCAGAGCATTATTTCCCCCTTAATCACCAGCATCCTGGACTGGAGTCTCCGGTTCCCTGGACAGCGGTTTGTCTTGATCTCTCCGGGAGAGGCAGCAAAGCAGCTGTGGGAGAATTTGATGCCACATTCACAGTCGTGCACTGTTTCTTCAGATTCCCACATGGATATGCTCCTTCCTGGGTGGCCTTCTATACACACCAGAGCAGTCCTTCTTCCCAGAAAGGCAGCTAACTGGTCCAGCTGCAGTGTCCTGGGGCAGCAAAGCACATCCTGCTTGCTGCAGAATCACCTTAGATTTCTTTATCTTGGAAGAAAAATGACTAAGCTTTTCTCTGAGAATGTTAATGATATTAGTGTCAAGTCAATAGTCTGTTCACCCATATGCCTCCTTCTCCCCCTCGCCTTTCCCCTCCCTCTCCCTCTCCCTCTCCCTCTCCCAATGAAATTTCTAAAAGAGAAAATGGAGAGCTTGAACAGAAGGAAGCAACAAGGATTTTGTGCTTGGATATCAAGCAGAATTCTAAGACTGACCCTCCATGACCATCACTCTTGTGTAATCTCTCCCCTGACCTTCCAGTGTGGGTGGAATATGTGAGCATGATGAGTTGTTACATAGCAAGAAGGAGATTACCCAGGTGGGCCTAAATTAATCACATGAGCCTTTTAAATACAGAAGGGTTTCTCTTGCTGATAGTAGAACAGAAGTCAGGGAGATGTGATACTTGAAGGGAAATCTGCGACAAATCTGTGACAAAGCCCATGGCAAAGAGACTCAGGAGGTCTTGAGGAGCTGAGAAAGGACCCAGCTATCAGCCAGCAGAGAAATGGAGGCCTTGTGTTATGCAGCAATAGAAAACTAATATAACCTCTTCTACACATTTTCTACTGCTGTCCTTTGGCTCTTAAGTGACCCCTAAATGCCCACTGTTAAAGGTTAGTCCCAGTAGTCTATGAGGTGGTGGAATCTTTAAGAGGCAAACCCTAGAGAGAGGTCTTTGGATAATGGGTGGTGTGCCCTTGAAGAGGACCGTGGGACCTTTGTCTCTTCTTTTCTTTTGCTTCCCAGCCATGAGGTAGAGTGGTTTTGCTTTGCCACTCACCCCTGCCATGATGTGCTGCCACAGATTTGAAACAAACAAGGACAGCCCATGATGGACTACAACTTCCAAACCTGTGAGCTAAAATAAACCTTTCCTATGTATAAGTTCATCAACTCAGAAATGTGTTATAGTGACAGAAAACAGACTGACTTCAATTACACCCTTCAGTCTGCAACAAATTGCAATGAAGTAAGTATTGGCTCTAGATAATAATAGGTGTGTTCATCATCTTGTCACCTGTATCCATTATGCATACCAGATATGAAATTAATATTTGTTGACTAAATGAATAAAGGAATGCTTAAATACCCAGGATTTTAGAGTCAGAGAAACACAAGCCCAGATTCCAGCTTCATTGGCTAATAGGTCTGATTTTGACTAAGTTACTTAAGCTTAAATAACTAATACCTTAATGGTATCTCATTGGTAAAAAGGGGCATGAATGACACCTGCCCTATCTTTGTACATTCATCTGAATATGGCACAGTTCATCTGTATAAGCTCTATTTTCAAATTCTCCCAGGGGATGTGATAATATTAGACTCCCCTGGTTTCCCACCCCATCCAGCAGGAGATACTTTCCCTCATCCACCCCTTAAATGATGGCATTTTTCAAACTTCCAGTGCCTCTTCTCTTCTAACTCTTTGCTTTCCCTTATTAAGTTACTGTGTAAGTATTGAGTTCATGAAATTCTCCCCAATGACTCTTCCTCTAATGTTTTCTATCACTATAAATGATACCAATATTTATTTTCTACTGGAAATCGTTGAAAACTTCTTCAGTCTTTCGCATTCACTCAAACAGCAAGACGTATGGATTGTACCCCTTAAAAATGTTCTTTACCTACTCTCTTCTCTCTGCCTGCTACTATTATCCCAGTCACCATGCTTTGTGTGGACTGTGACAATAGCATCTGGGGCTGGGGATTTAGCGCAGTGGTTAGAGTGCTCGCCTTGCAAGCACAAGGCCCTGAGTTTGATCCCCAGCACCAAAAACAAAAAACAAAACAATAGCATCTGAACTATTGTACATTCACTCTGTTTCTCTAAAATCTAGTCTTCACACTGTGCCAATGTAATCTTCATGAAAGGGAAATCTAGGTATAGCACTGTTCATGTTAATATTTTGTAATCTTATATTGTCCTTAAGATAAATTATAGCTTCATTCAAATTAATTATTAATCAAAAAGCAATGGTCAGTTATTGTTTAATTTCTAGGTAAAAAATAAAATATTTCAGATCTCTAAATAGCCAGGGCTTCTCATTTGGAAATACCTTTGTACTTTTTACTGAGGGAGTTACTTCATTTTGCTATCTGCTAAACCTCTAGTTATGACCACACCTGACTAGATCAGACAGAGCACAGACAGACAGAAATAGAGAAGTGTCTGATACCTTCATAGTTCCTATGAGGCCAGTGGTACTTACAGTGCTGGGTTTCAAGAAATTCTTCATATCCTGTATAATAAATTTCCTTTTGGCTGATATGAGTTTGCTTTTCTTGCAACCAAATAACTCTGAAAAGAAATGAAATTCACATCTTGCTTGTCTTGCTCCATATAATCTCAAACCACAATCCAAATCTTAATTTGCAAAGTCATCATATTTGAAAAGAATTGGTGGATTTCCTAAGTCCAGGATTCATTTGTTGAGTTCTTCACATGCAAGTAAACCACTGCTGATAGAAACAAAAATTTCCCAGATCAATGATGTATTTTCAACTTTTTATTACAAAATAACTTCAAGTTTACAGATAAATGTAGAAATAAAATAATATACAAATAGATAGTGCTCACTTAGATATACCTATTTTAATATTTCATTCCAATTAATCTGTCGGTAGTATTAATCTATATAGCTAGCTACTAGCTATATTTAAACTTCTTTAGGAACCATTTGATGATAAATATATCATGCCCTTTGACTTGTAAATACTTCAGTGCATATTGCCTAAGAGTGGGAATAGTCAGTTGCATAGTCAAAGAGATGTTAATGTTGGCAAAATTAATATAACCAGATGTTTTTCTCTGAGT
>PVJO010026220.1:0-21417 GCA_004026905.1 Hystrix cristata
GGATTGCAAATGAGCCAGATATGTCACAAGCATGCGCCAGTTCCCCTAAATGAGTGCTGCTACTATGTATACACTAATGAAAAAGAATACTACCAGGAGGGAGACAGGATGTGGTCCAGGGCTGGGGCTTTGTGCAGAAGGCCTTGTCCGGCCAGCCTCTCAGGCATCCTGCAACCCCGAGAATGCTCAGAGCACCCCGACAGCCCCAGCCACGCTGCGACAGATCCACTTCTGGGAGGGTAGACGCCGCCGACTGGCCAGGTGCCCGGAGCCCTCTTCTTCCCAGGGCTGCATGGTGCATGCTTCTGTGTATCAGCTCTAAATAGAAAGTGGAACATGTGGACCGGGAGATAAGGCTTCCCATGAACATGGCAGCCCTCGGGCTGCAACCTGCAGATAGGGGCATCCTTTCTCTCTTCCTTCTGCCTGTCTAATGCCACAAGCCAAACCTCTTCTAGCCAGCGTTCTCGCTGGTTAGTTGCACGGGGATTTTCATCATAATCTTGGAGTTTTTCCTGTTTGTCTTCCACGCTGCACAGGGCAGGCGCTCTCCACATCAGCGCTGACTGCCCAAGCCAGGGCCTCTGGCTTCTCTCCTGGATTCCAGAAAGTGCTGCTTGGTTGCCTTGCCAGCTCATTTTGTTGTTCCCTGAGGCTAAGGATTTTCTCACTGATGGGATATTCATAAATGACAGGAAAGGAGGTGATACCCTCTCTAATGGCTCAGCACAAGGGGGCCTCTTCTGCTCACCCCACGTCTGTGAAGCGTCTGCCACAGATCTGCTCGGTTCTGGGTCTGGAGGTGGGAAGGACAGTGTGGCTGGTCCCTCGAGGGGGCACTGGCCTTGGCCTCTGAGGCCCTGCGTTCCAGGCACTTTTCATTTTCCAAGGGCTTACTGTGGTGAAGTAACATCCAGGCTCCTTGCTTGCCTCCCTCCTGACCTCTGGGGAGCACACCGCTTCATCACCAACTAGGCCACACGGTGCAGACGCAGCCCCTTCTAGTGCTTGACCACTTTCAGGAAAGGAGTAGATGTGACAAGATACCGCTGTCGCCCTACCATGCAACTAAGCACGGGACGAGGACAATCTGTCCATTCCAGAAGGAAGACAGCTTTCTTGGCTTGGTGACCCCTGGAAAGGGAATTCGTGCAACGCTGGAACTAATGGATAATAAAATGAGAACCCAGCTTCCATCACACTTACAGAGGCTGGAGATAGTTCTTGCACGCAGGATAGACTCGTTTGGCTTCTAAGGCTCTAGCTCTGTCTGGCCTTAACACACAGGAGTCAGATACGCGGTCACAATGCTTTGTGCAGAGAGTCTCGCTGGGTGTAAGAGTGAGCCCTGTTTGCATGTTCAGAAGTACATTCTCCAGTCTTGTTCCAAAACTGCTGATTCAGCTCCCACTGCCACCCCCGGCGCTGTCCGTGGTGCTGGAGACCACAATGCCAGGTGCACTGTTGGCGCCTCAAATGAGTCCGGGGGTCTTGTAGCACACTGATGTCTGCTCATGCAGGATTGGAGAAGACACTACTGGTGGGAGCACGCGTACTGTCATCATTATGGAAGCAGAAGGGAGGTTGCTAAAAAACTAGAAATAGAACTACCATCTGCCCCCTCCCTACTATGTTGACGAAAGTCTTCTCTTGTTTACCGCAGCACTGCTCACAATTTCCAAGGTAAGAAGCCAACACAGCTGTCCCTGACAGATGAACGGATAAAGAAAACGTATACTCGGGCAACATGGATGGAACTTGAGGACAGTATGTGACTTGAAGTCAGAAACAGAAGGACAAGCACTGAATGCTCTCACTTACACGGAGATGCTAAGAGGTTGAGCTTGTGCAAGCAGAGAGCAGAGGGCTGGTTGTTGTACAGTTGTAAAAAAGAAGTAAGTAACTTCTACAGTCCCACAGCACAGGAGGTAACTATGGTTAATGACGATTAATTGTGTATTTCAAAATAGCCAGTGGGGAGGATTTTGAATCTCACAAAGTAAAAAAAATGATAAGTGTTCAAGGTGGCAGATATGGCAATTGCCATGATCTGATCGCCACATGTTACATACATGTACTTAAGTATCATACCTTACCCCGTAATAATTTATAATCATTTATAATTTATAATCATCAGGCAGTGTGGCCTTTAATCATGCTATGTCAACTTTACTGTAGTAAGAAACACACTTCTGGGTGAATCTCTTGGGTGTTTCCAGAGATGATTGGCATGTGGGGAGCAAACTGAGGGGGAAAGCCCACCTTCACTGTGGATGACCCCTCCAGTGGCTCGCAGCCCAGGTAGGAGGAAAGCCCACGGTAGCCCCAGAGTCCTGGGGCAGCGAGACCTACGTCCCTTGTCAAGCGTGTACCTTCGCTTCTTCTGCAGGAAGTGATGAATCAGTTTCCAAAGAGCAGCGGTGGGTCCAGAAGTCACCGTCTGCCTTTGACCCCATTTGTCATGCAGGGTGCAGTCCTGCACCAGTGCTGTGTGCGTGTCTGGTGAGCAACCAGCCAGTGACTCAGAGTCCCACGGATCTGTTTCACATTGTGTAAAAAATGCATAGGAATGATGTTCCTAAACAAAGCGTGTTAAGTGTTTTGGACACACTTTAAATGAGATTATTATAGACTGAGAGACTGTTCCTGCCTTAATTAGAAAAAATCTTGGTGCTCATACTGGGAGGCTAATTGGCACCACTAAAGCATTGAATGATCCCTAATTTTGCTACTTAGAGGCACACCTGGTGACTCGCCTCTCAGTGATACCCAAAGACTCGGGTGGCGAGGCTATAAAAAGAAGCAGCTGCGGTGACGTGAAGGCTGCAGACACTCAGGATGCTGAGTGCCTGCTCCAAGCTCTGGCTCCTCCATGGACCCCACTGCCAGCCTGGGGGGTGACATAGCGCAGCTGCACCTGGGGACTCAAGAAGGGAGCAAAGCGCTGGACAGGGGTGGCATCGCCCTTAGTGATGCTGAGGGGCGTGGCTGACCTGGGGTGGCCCTAGGGATGGAACCAAAGGAGAGGAAACACCTGTGCAGGCAAAGGCACTTAGGAGGAGCCAGAGTAGTGGTGCAAGGGAGAATGGGATGCTTCTGCAGGTGGAAGAGAGGGACTCTCTCTCTCTCTGTCTCTGTCTCTGTCCCTCTCTGTCTCTATCTGTCTCTCTCTGTCTCTCTCTCCCTCTCTCTCTCTCTGTCACTCACCTTTTCTTGCAGTACTGGGGATTGGATCCGGGGCCTTCACACTGAGACACATCACTGCCCATTTTTATATTTTATTTTGAGACACAGTCTGTCAAATCACTAAATTTCTCAGGCTGAGCTCGCACCTGCAATCCTCCTGCCTCAGCCTCTCAGAATGCTGGAGATTATAGGTGTGTACCACCATGCCCAGCTCAAACTGTAGAGTGTCCAAAACCCTTCCAAGGGATTATCCAGATGCAGGGTCATGGGCCACACCCTCGGGAGCCTGATCCAGGACCTGCGTGTGCACAGGGAGCAGGGGTCAGTACCATCTTGTGGCCACCACCAGGAGACACTGAAGGACCTCGCCTGGTTCCAGGATCCACTCGGTGATGTTGGAGGCCTCCAGGGTACAGACTGGGTTCTGAGTGAGGCGGTTGTGTTCAGTGAGGGGCTGGCAACACCTCCCCCTGTCAGTCAGGGCTGCAGAACTTTCATTAAGGTGAAACGCTCCTGTGAGTTCCCCCAACACCCCGGCAGGATGGGGACAGTGTCTTCACTACAGCTTGGATCCTAAGTGTCCCCTAGAGTCTAGTGGTACAGTCTCAGTCCACCAGGTGGCACCAGGGAGGGGGACCTTTGAGGAGGAAACCTAGAGAGGGTCTTTGGTCACTGAGGCTGTCACTGGAAGGGGATAGTGGGACCCCAGCCCCTTCCTCTGTCTCTTGTCACTTTGCTTCCATGGTGTATGTCCTTTTGCTTTGCCAGGCGCTCCCGCCATGCTGTGCCCAATGCGCCAGACCCAGTTGATCACTCCCAGCCTGTGAGCCAGATGAACCTCTCTTCTTTGTACATTGATTGTCTCGGGTATTTGCTACAGTGATGGAAAACTGATAGATACAACAAAGAGTCTATCAAAACAGAATATGCTTGCCCAAGACAACAGATGCACAGCCAAAATGGCATTAGCTTTGGACCTAACAGGAACTTTCTATTTCTGGCATATGCAAAACAAAAGACCCCAAAACACATGCCAGAGAGTGACTTCCTGCTCAGTATCAAGAGCTTTATTTCTTCTCCACCTCCTGTTTGCAGAGTTTGGGAAAAGTCCCTCTGACAGCCCTCCATCCCTACCGAAGTTTTGCAGAGTCCTTATCTGAAAACTGGTATTGAAGGCTGGCTCTGCCCCCGGAGAATCTCTGATGAATCTTTTGTCTGAATGAAGCGCTTTGAGTACCTGGCGCATTATGTAAGCACACGGCAGTCCATCACCAGCAACAAAACCTCTGGAAGCTGAAACCAGTCACAAGAGAGACGATGCCTTATTACCTTCTCTTCCTCTGTGGGCTTTTCACAGCATTTTGAAAAGGAAGGTTTATTGCCCTGGAGCTCAAGACTTCAAAAATATTTTGCCAAAGTAGAGCACAGGTGACTTAACCGGGTCAAAGTACTTTTTAGAGGCTTGTACTTAAGTACTAGTCTTCTTAGTTAATATCCCTTCTGACTTCAAAAGGTGTAAAAGAGATTTGGAGGGAAAATGGGAGTATTCATTTGGGGGGTGGAGGGTGTGCCCCAACTGAGACCAGAGTGACCCAGGTCAGTGGCTACACTGAGGGAGGGCTGCATATTGGGGTCGAAGAGGGTTTCCTTAATTTTTGGATTAACCTTTTAGAAATAGCATTCTTGTCTTTGAAGACACTGAGATAGAGTGTTAGCCCAAGACAAAGGCTTAACTATTTTGTGATTCCAGGAAGGGGAAGAGAGGACCAGGGAGGGACGGTGGGGAAAGGGGAGCCAGCCCAGGACGGGTAGCCTTGAGCACGTTTATTTGATTTAGCCACTAAAATGCAGAGTGCCCAATGAGGTCTGAATTTCAGATAAACAACAAACAACATTTTAGTATAAGTATATGCTGCACAATTTGGGGGTATACAAAAAGTTCTTTATTATTTATCTGATATTTGAACTTAACTGAGTAGAGGCCTTCTGGGAAGCCTCAGGGATGAACAGGGAAGCTCCCTGCCATCTTTCCAACCTCTTGGCCCATGGACACCAGGTGGGGTTTAGCCTCTGCGCTTCTGCTAGTCAGCATGAAGGAGGTGCTGTGGGTCTGCAGAGAGGACCCACGGAACCCTGTGGCTGTGAATTAAGGGGTTCTCTGGGCCTAAAGTCAGGCAGTGTCAGGTTTCCCTGCAGCAAGATGGTTAGAGACCCTGAAGAAGCGATCTGCACATCAATAGCCAGCAGAAGGCTGAAGCAGGGGCTCAGCCTGGGGCCAGCATGAAGCCTGAGAAGTGCCGAGGCGCAAGGCTCCTGGACAGGACAGCCAGCAAGGGGAGGTCGAAGTGTACTTGTCCATTGACTCAACAAATGTTGATCGCAAACCTACAAGGTGCGGGACTCAGCCCCACCATCATAGAGTATCAGTTTGGGGTGAGTATGTATCTCAGTAGATACTTGTGAACAACTCTCCTCTTGACTTATTTGTGTCTGGGAATATTTATGTGGGTTTATGTCTGTGTTCTCTTTTCTGTCCCATTATTTTTGTATCTACTTCTCTGGTAATACTCACATTATAGATTAAAATAGCTATAGAATGCTCTGAAATTAGACAAGCTTATTCTTCTCTTTTTCAAAATGTTTTAGTTATTCTAGCTCCATTATGATCTTTAGAATAATCTTCTCTATACCCACAAAAGTCTTGCTGAGATTGCAACAGAATTTGTATTAAACTTACATGTGAATTGAGGGAAAACTGACAAGTTCACTGTGTTGAATGTTCCAGTACATGGATATATTATGTCTCCATGTATTGAGAGCTTCCATTTCTTCCATCAGTATTTTGTAATTTTTGGTATACAAATCCTGTATGTTTTGTCAGAGTTACCTCTACACATTTTGTTTTTAAGCAATTGTAAGTTACAATGCATTTTAGATATCAGCATCTAGGTATTTAGTGATGTTTGAATGTTTACCTAGTATCCAGCAACCTTGCTAAATCCACTTGCTCACTGTTCCTTAGGATTTTCCTTAGGATTATTCATAGATTTCTTAGGATTTTCAGTGCAGACAATCAAGTCACCTACAAATAGGGACATTTCTTATTTCTTTCTCTCCAGGGTGTATCAACTCCCAATATTATACAATAGAAGAGCTGCAAGAAAGGATGCCCTGCCTTGTTCCCACACTAAGGGGAAGTATCCAGTTTCTCACCATTAAATATGAGGTTGAAGTTCTGGTATGAGTTGCTCTTTATCAAGTGGAGGAATTTCCCTTATATTTTTATTATTCTAAGAGCTTTTTAAAATTATGAATGGATGCTGAATTTTGTCAAATGTATTTTCTGCATTGATTAATAGGCTCACAGAAATTTTCTCTGTTCACTTGTTAATACAATGTAGCACATTGATTGATTTTTAAATGTTTAACCAGCCTTGAATCCTTAGAATGAGCCCCATCTGGTCATGGTGTGTAACTTTTCTTATACATAACTGAATTCTATTTGTGGCTATTACTTTGTTAAGAATTTTAAAATCTATATTCATAATGGACAGTAGTCTGTACTTGTTACTGGATATGAGGGGGCTTGTCTTTTTCTGGCTTTAAGCATCAAGATAATTCTGGCTTTGTAGAATGAATTGGAAAGTGTTAACTTCTATTTACTGGAAGACACTATATATAATTGATGTTCTTGTTAAAATATTTGGTAAAAAATTTTAATAGCTCTTTTAATATAATTAAAACTTTTAATAGCTCACTTTTGCTGTTCCATGAAGATTGAGTTGGAAGTTTCAGGCAAAATGTTGAAGCCATTTGCAGTGAGAAATGCCCCCTGCTGCTTCATTCTGTTGGGTAAATGCCAACATGAGTGGCAGGTGAGGGACAAGAGGTAAAGCATGGGGGGAAACAAGAAGCTGTTGGAGAGATCAGACAGTCTAAAAAATGAAGCTGTAGATTTGAGAATCAACCAAACAGAAACTCCAGAAAATAAAATCATGAGGGAAATAATTTATTCAGGGATAGATTGAAGAGGAAGCTCAATAGAGCTGAAGACAGCATTAGTGAACTAAAAGAGTTAAGGAACTCATCTGGAAGGTTGCATGGAGACAAGAAGAGCTAATGAATTGGAAATCTAAAACAGGCCCAAGAAAGGGATGATGAAAAGTTCCAAACACTGAAGGAGAGAATGTGAAGACAAATCCAAATCTAGAGGCAGTATAACACCTTGCAGAAGCTTGGTGCCTGCTGCCCAGTCTCCCTTGATCACAATAAATGGTTACGTAATTTAGGAAGAACTGGAAGAGAAAAACTCCACGTCTCCAAACAGGAAGTCTTAATAAGGAGGTAGAAATGCTTGTTGTGCTGACTTGGCCAGTACACAGAGTAATGAGGGTTGCAGCATCACTATGTACCTTGTAAATATGTACAACTATTGCCTGTTAATTCAAATATTTTAAAAATATGGACGAGGTAGAAGTGCTAACCATCCATATTGTGTACATGTATCCAATTATCATGTACCCCATAAATATATGCAATTAAAACAATAATAAAAACTTCAGAAGGTTGAAAAGGGAGGACTTACAATGTTTTTTAGAAAGAAAATAAACTTATACATGAAGGGATGACAATTAGAATGAGAAAACTATAATTATATTAAGGCATTAGGAACTATTTCACAGGGCTGAGGGCAATAATAATTGATCTAGAATTCTCTACTAGGTTAATTTGTGACTCAAGGCGAAAGGCTGAACAAAAACATTTATATATGTATTGCAGACACTGAAAGACCAAGACTCTACAAGGGAATTTTTTATAAAACAAGATATATAGATGTGTATAAATATCAAGTGGGGGCAAAGGTGCTGAGAGACGAGAACTCTTGGACACAGCTGGCAGGCATGTGACTTGAGGTGTCACGGCTGAGAGTGTTTGACATTAGTAAAGCTGAGGTCAGTCCTAAACCCCAGCCCTGCTTCTCTGTTTTAACCTGGACCGGAGACTCATGCACATATAAACCAGGTGATAAGACAGGGTATCCTTTGTAAAGTGTTGGGAAGAGAGAAAAATGGGAAATAACCTAAGGTTCCTCAGCTGGGAAATGTGTCTATAAATTTAGGTGCAATCTGACGATGGAATACCCTTCAACCATCAGAAAAATGATTTTGTCTTGTGTGCATCTGACTGGATAGTGCTCAGAAAATGAGGTTGAATTTAAAAGGCATGATAGCATTATACGTCCAGAACTATAACATTTGTGCAAACAAAAGTTCCACATAAGAATACTAAAAATGTTTCATGAACTAACACTATACACTCGCATGTGTATATGTGTATATAGTAAGGATATAAAAAGTTTGACAGAAAGGACACATACAGTTTTTTACAGTAGTTACTACTGGGTGTTCTTCCCGTGCGGAGAAAGAGAGGAAACTGTCTCAGTCCATTTCTCGTCACAATAATGAAATACACGAGGCTGGATAAATATAAAGAAAGGTTTGTGTAGCTCACAATTGTGGAGTCTGGGGCAGGGGACTTCCACGGAACCCTGTGGGGAGGACTCTCCTGACTGTGTCATATCACAGCAGGACCATGTGTAGGAGCAAGTATCACACCACGAGACGGGAAGCCAAAGGGAGGCTGGAGTCCACAGTCCCTCTCAGCCCCAGCAGATCCAAGTTCCTCCTGCTGGCCCTGCCTTTTCAAGGTCTTCTTCCCACCACGTGCAACACATGGACCCAGAGGGGACAAGCTGTCCAAATCACAGCAGAAATGCTATTTGGGAAGGGTGTAAGGGGAATTTTAAGATGTGGGCATTATTTCTTCCACGTTTACAGTACTCTCACTTGAATACACTCCATAATACACTCCCTGAGCACAGAGGGAGGGGTTCGTTACGCTGTTGGCAACTCTCCTGTACTTTGAGTTCAGGTGGAAGGTGGATTGCATTGGACAAAGGAGACGTTGAGGCACAACTGAGAGACTCTGGTAAGATATTGGTGGCTCAAATCAGGTTGGAGCTGGTCAGAGCCGGAGAGAAGGCTCTGGGCCACATGGAAGCAGGAAGACCCAAGGTCGCCAAGACCTTGCTTCATTTATCCGTCACTGCATAGGGAAACCTTCCAAGATTGTAAGAGCTTCCCTCTTTCTGTGAACTGAACTGACCCTTCTGCTTGGCTTCCCACACTCACCCACTCCCCGCGGAGGCTGCTGGGATGGCGTGATGGCTCAGCTTCTCAAGCCGGATTTCTCCACACCCTGGCTTTTTCCAGCAGGACTCGAGGGGACCAGCCCTAGTGCACAGCACATGTCATGCCTCTGAGTCACAACAGCTGATGTCCCTTGGCCTGAACAAGTCACAGTATAAGGTGGGAGTGCACACAAGAGTGCAGGTGTGATTCACTGGGGCCATTATGCCAACAATATACCACCACCATCTTGAAATAATTAAGAGGGTTATGTCGACTCTGTGTTGTATCAACATAGAGATAAACAAAGAACAAAAGCCAACAAACAATCTCAGGGAGGATAAACAGATAAAGCAATTGAAGAACAAGGTAAGATAATTTGCCCTACTATAAATCAAGAATTATTATAAGGGGCAGAAAGGACTTTTTAATAAGGAGCCAAAAGCACTAACCATAAAACAAAGGATCGATGAGCTTGTTTACGTTAAAATTATGAGTGTTAACCAAAAGACGCATGAGAGTGGAAAGGTAAGCTCTGGAGTAGAAGAAGAGATCAAAACAAGTGTGATCAATAGAAAGCCAGTGCCCAAATGCTAGAGAGAACTTCTATTATCAACATGGAGAAGACCAACAGCCCAACAGAATCCATCAATGGCCTCCCAGGCATGAAATCTAAGATATATAATATACAGGCATGCTAAAAAGATGAAATCCAATTGACCAGTAAACACCTATAAAGATACTTAACCTCATTACAAATTAGGAAAATAAAAATTACCACCAGGATGAGACACCAGTACATACACACCAGAGGAGTAAAAATGTAAGTATCCAACAGTAGGAGATGTCACTTCCGGGTGGGGAGGTGATGCTTTTATACACAGGACCTACTCAGGGAATTTTTAGAGTGACAAACTGGCAACGCCTCAAGGGCCTATCAGCAGCAGAAAGGATCCTTAAATTGTGGAACCACTGAAATGGAACTGAGTAAGGGACAGCCTTGCATATCAGCATGGAAAAATCTCACAAGTAAATGATCAGCTAAAGAAGCAAGTCACAAAGTACCCTTTGCTGCAAAGATCAATAGCAAGCCAAATCTAAACTCTGTGGTTCGGGAATGTGCACGTAGGAGGCAAAGCAGAAAATAAAAGCAAGAGAATTGGTACCAAAAGAAATCAGGACGGTGGTGACCTCGAAGGAGAGGAAGGGGATGTGGTAGCGGATGTGAGAAGAATCATGGGTCCGCTCCAGGACTCTGGCTAACGTCTGTTTCTTGACCTGGGTAAGGGTTATACCATTGTTCCTTCTACAAATGTTCTTGAAAAGAAAAGCACAGAAGGGGACAAGCGTGGGTGAGGAGCACCAGGGAAGGGACACTTGCCAAGAGACTGCTGACATTTAGGGTGAAGGCACTGGAGGCAGAGAAGGCTCTGTGGACACAATGGATGTCCAGAAGTATGACTGGGGACATCTGAGCATGCATTAGACATGGTGGATTTTGGCATATTTCCCAGGCTAACAGAGGGCCACTCACCTGAATGGCTTTGTGAAGGAAAGCTGGCCCAATTTTTAGCTCTTTGAATCTGTGGCATTCTGAGACATTCATCCAAGGAGGCCATCAGTCATATTTCCTTGGTGCTCAGTGAAGTTGTTGGAGCTAGAGACACAGGTGGGCCTCTGACCACAGAAATGAGGGGCGTGATGAAGCCTGGCAGATGCGCTGGCGATGAAGATATAAAGGTTGTTGGTAGGTTTGCGCAGAACTCCTTGGATGGTAGGGTGGGTGGAGTCAGGTTGCAGAGGGTGGAGGGCGGATGAGGTAGGAATAGGGCGTGGCTAAGGCTGGCTGGCAAGGGAATGTGATCTGGAGGAGTGGCTTGGACTTGATGTCAACCTGAGGCACCAATTTGGAGCACTACCCCTCTCATGCGGACAGTAGGGAGTTCTTGCAAGTTTTCATGGGAAGTCCATTCGATAAATAGAAGCCACACCAGAAGCAAGCTCTCTCTCTCTCTCTTTCTCTCTCTCTCTCTCTCTCTCTCTCTCTCTCTCTCTCTCTCTCAGTCACTCACTCGCTCACTCACTCTTGCTATCTTCTCTTTCTACAGCACCAGCAGGGAGAGAGCTCTCCCTTCTCCCTCCTGTGGAAGACGGTATCTGCCTACCCAGCCCCAAGGCTATCATGCCTCTTCATGGTGACCCTTATAGTTCCTTTTAAACCCGGTACACATTTTACTGTATCTATTGTTATGCTCAACTTTCCTTTTCTTCTTGCTACAATTTTAAATAAAACTTTAGAACTACTTTTTTTGCCCCCCTCTTGTTCAGTTCTTTGTTCAAGTTGGGGAAGAACCCAGGAATAGCGGAACCGACCCAATAACAAGGAGACCATGCTTGGGAGGAGAAATAGCTTGTCCTCATCCATCATGGGGTCCACGGCCAAGGGCCCTATAACAGAAGACAGAATAACAAGAGAATAGCTGTATTTAATTAAATATAACTTTAATGTGGCATGGGAACTTTCACAAGGAAATGGAGACTACAGACATAGGGATCTTATTTTATGCTGGCTTTGATGAACAGTGAGTGGTAGTGGTGAAGTGTGACTGGACGGTCATGGAGAAGTGTGATCTGGTATATGGTTTTACTGAAAGCATGTGATCGAATGGGGGACTTGGCAAGAGCCATTTGCTTAGGTTCTGCTCTGGGTCCCTTTGTCTTCAGAGATAAGGATGCCCTTTTTCTTGAGGTATGCAAAGGGTCCCCCTTACACGGGGGTCTTAGGTCCTGCTTCAGGGGAAGGTTGGAAAATCCTCCCCTGGTGCTGTAACCTGCCTCACGTTTCCTGCTTTTCCTGTTTCCCCAAGTCATGTGTCCCTCGTGTTTGGGGTACCACGACCTGAGCCCCCCTGAGTACCACAAGCAGGCACACAGTTAGGTCCAGAGCCAGGCTTCACCCTCATGCATCCAGAGCAAACATCATCAAGATTCTGCCCCTCACCTCATGGTCTCTGCACGTCATGGGTCCTCCATAAAACCACGCAGCAAACAGACCTAAGGGGGCAGCTCATCTCAGCCCCCAGCTCACCCGAGTGACGTTGTTTAATTTCCAGTTCATGCAGCTGCCTTTCGAATACTTTCACCCAGGCAGAGATGGAGATGCGTGCTTGCGGAAGACTCACTCATTATGTGTACATTGTTTCAAGCCATCCCACAATCAGGAAACAAATTCATAGCAAGCTGAAAACTAATTGCATTATATCATGTGAGTAATTGAGAGACAGCGGGGAGGCTCTCTCTTCCCCTTGAGGTTGGACACCTGGGAGAGGCTCCTAACAAGTGCCATCGAAGAAGGGAAATGACAATCTTCCAGGGCCAGGCCGAGCCCATGCACCACCTTGCTTATTGCTCAAGGCTGCCTGCGGGGAGCAGGGGGATCCCAGTAGGGGCCTCATACCCAGGGCCCCATAACTGGCGATGGCAGAGGCAGGCTGTGGCCCACAGCTGTCTCAGTTCAAAACCTTTCCTCCCGGCCCACTGACTTCCAGGCCACCCACACTCTTGTCATATCTGTTCCGGGGCAGCCGCAAGCTGTGTGATCTTGCCTGTACTCAGGGAGTAGCTTCTATCCAGATAGTTCTGTTTCCACTCTTCCTGAGCTGCTTCAGGTTAGCAAGTACAGGTCTCTGAAGGGGCTGGTGGCCAGCCCCACGTGTCCGGGGTCATTCTTGGGACATGCACCCAGGTGGGGGAGTAGGAACCACCCCATAGAAAACAAAATGCCTCTTCAATGAGATCATGCAGGCAGTGGCCTCCTCCTAGATATCTTCCTTTATATTCATCCAAGTTTCTTCAAAAAACACCCCTGGAATCACCAGTGAGCATCACCGCGTGTTGCCCACCATTGTCACTTTGCTATTTCAAGCGACCTTGCCAGCCCTGTTGGAGACCAGGACTCCTCAGAGGGTATTTGTCTCAGAGCATTCAACCCCTCAACTGGGCTCAAAGTAGATTTAAAATAATAGAGACACAGATGCTAAAGGCTTTACATGTTTCCTTTTAATCTTGACTGCACAAGTTGTGTTTTGGAGAGATGCTATCAGGAGGCCCATTTTGCAGATGAGGAAACCTACCCACACCACCCGGCTTGAGCTTCAGTGTCTGAAGTGCACATGGACTTCCCTTAAAAGTCGCCCCCCACGACTCGTATGGCTGCCTTCAGTACTCCCTGGTCTGCTCGGGAAGGTCAGGCTGGAAGCTGCAGGAGCAGCTCAGGAGCCTCCAGGTTGCATCATCTGGAAACCTTTGCTTTCTTTTGCTCAATCCCCAGCTGGAGTCCTTTCTCCAAAATGAATGCAGAGGAAGCAGCTCATTAAGAGAACCAAGTGTGTTTGTTCCTCTGCTGATACTGCGGAGGCTAAAGATTTAAATCTGGGAGCACTGGGGGGACATGGGTGAGAAAACAAAAGAAGTAGCAATTTTGAAAGCCCGGATTAGCCTCCAGCTCCTCTCTATTTTCGTCAGTGGCTTGCACACAGAAGGTCTGTGTACTGCGCCTCCTGCCTTTCCTGTATTATTATTGTTATTATTTCTCATCAATCACAGAGGCCCGACTGCGGGTTGGCAGTGAGTGGAGACGGGGCTGAGATGCTTTTGCAGGCAAAGGTGCGCTGCATCTTAAGGAAGCGACAGCTCCAGGTGTGCAGGAGGCGCGTGGGTCAGGCGGGGAGGAGCCGTCCCTGGTGAGGGCGCTCTGTATGTGAGGATGTCTGTAGCTGATAAAGAATGAGATGACCTAGATTGGTAATGGATGCTATTTCTGGTTTTATTTTTATTTTCTAACTCCAAAGACTACAGGCTAGAACACAGATTTGGTCTTGGAATCAATTTCGGGACCCTATGCACAAGTTTCCAGTGGTTCCATCTGACACGGGGTGAGAGAGAAGGACATTAAAGCCGCCACAGAGACATGTAGGGGGGAGAGAAGTTTTCTGTAATTTTCAAAGCTTTGATTTATTGCCATATTCAAGAATTAATTATAGCTGGAGGCCCCTGAAATGAAGGAGAAAAGGGGAGAAGGAGCAATATGACAGCGCCACATCTGGCAGGAGGTGCAGCTGCTTCTGCTTGCAGGGCTGTCCCTTGGCCTAGCTCCCTGACCTGGAGTAAATGGCCCCACCTTGCTGGCCGCCTCCTGGGGCCAGAGAACCGGCAGCATCCTTAGCGTCTTTTTTCCTCGTGGGTCCTAGGGAGAAAATCACATCCTCAATACAGCTGGCATCTGCGGCCACGGCTTTCAAATGAAGATATACAGTCGGTGGTCTCTGGTTCCCGCTCAAGGTAACCTCTGCCGGCTCGTTATGTGCTTAATAAGATCTCTGGCCGAGGCAGTGAAAAATGGCCTCGTTCAGAGTTGCCAGCAGGACCCAGTGAGGCAGGGAGAGGGGCGGGCAGGGGAAGGCTTTGGAAGCCAGGTGAGAGCTGGGCTCGCTTCTCTGGGCCCAGCTCCGAGTGCCGCCATCTCTCCCATCAGCCAGGTGAGGGGGGAGCCAGGCTCCTGGATGATGACGGCAGCCAGCGCAGTGAGGACACAGGGCGCCTGGCTCAGAATTGGGCCACAGCTGTCTCTGATGAGTGCGGACTCTACACTCCAGTGCAACACTCGAGGTGGCACTCAGAAGACACACCAGGACTACTAGCACTTAGGGCTTTTTCTCTTTAAGAGTGTGAGAGTCAGGCAACACCTTTTTTTTTTTTTAAATGCCAGTTAGGTGCACAACAGTAGGAGTGACACGAGGAGTTGTGCACGGGGACCTGGGCCTGTCATCCCAGCAGTCTGGGAGGCTGAGGCAGGAGAATCACAAATTCGAGCCCAGCCTGGCCTACTTAGCAACTTAATGAGACCCTGTCTCGAAATAAAAACATAAAAAAAGGTCTGGGATGTAGCTCAGTGTGAAGACACCGCTCCGTGCTGCAGCAGGGGCTGGTCTGGCACCCACAGGCTCCTCAGGGCCTCACCCCTTCTGGCCTCTGTCCTCCCACCTGACAGCGGGACGCTAAGCCCCAGCGCGCCCCTCACCTGGGTGTCCTCTTTCTGGACTTCTGTCCCGGCACAGACCCCCGAGGGTGCCGCTGTCCGCCGCCCCTCAGCCCCAGGGACCCAGCTCGTGTTGCCTGGAGGGCGGGTCTGCTCCACATCTGACCCCATTCTGCCTCACCCCTGTGCCTCATCTCCCGGATGTGTGCTAGCAGTGCAGCAAACGAGTAAAAATAAAAAGTGACACAAGCCAAGTCGGAATTGATTCTGAGTCCTTTGAAAATCAGAGGACATGGCCCGGTAGGGTGGGGCTGGGGACTCCCCTGGCCACAGAAGACCTAGGAAGGGACTAGTGAGATGTGACAGAGCTGAAGCAGTCTTGCCAGATCTCAGAGGAAACCAGTGCTGGGCAAGTGGAGACGCATGGAGGCTGGTGCACGAACCTGGAGTGTTGGGGCCAGCGGAGGGGACCCCAGGAGGTCGGCAGGATGGGGTGCTAGCATGACCAGCCAGCAGGGAGCAGATGGCGCATTCTGTCCCCCTGAACCGGGGTCAGAGAGCTCTAAATCCAACATCTACGCTGTGTGCTCCTTTGTTCCTGTGGAGGACTAAAAATAGGATGAAGAGTAGCACACGGCGTCTCCGGGATGAGTTGACAGCCCAGAGCAAGTGCAGCGGGCAGGCAGGCGGCCGCGGGAAGAGCCAGGCTCAGATCTGCCCTGACCATGACCGCCCGGCCCTCACCCGGTGTCTGCCCGCAGAATAATCAGCTCCTTCAAGGCCCAACCTCTCCCTCCCTTCTTCCTCTCTTCCTGTGGCGCTGCCCTCTTCCCTTCTCACAGTGTGGGGCTTTGTCAGGAGGAGACACAAAGACAGACCCTGCTTGGGGCCAGGGCACCCGGGGGTCCCAGCTGTGTGGAATGTTCCTTGGCCCCCAGAAAGATGAGGGAGAAGCGGAAGGCATTCGTGCTCTGATGTCAGAGGTCATTTTAGAAAAGTCCCAAATTCTGCTAAGCACACATCCGGGAGACGAGGCACAGGGGTGAGGCAGAATCAGGACGAATGTGGAACAGACCTGCCCTCCAGGCAACACAAGCTGGGTCCCTGGGGCTGAGGGGTGGCGGACAGCGGCACCCTCGGGGGTCTGTGCCGGGACAGAAGTCCAGAAATAGGACACCCAGGTGAGGGGCACGCTGGGGCTTAGTGTTCCGCTGTCAGGGAACTCCAGGCTTGCCGGCCGGCCGGGTGAGGCCCTGAAGAGCCTGTTGGTGCCAGATCAGCCCCTGCTGCAGCCCAGAGTGGTGTGGATCCGCTCGCTTCCCCGTCTCGGTGTGGGGTGGACGTGGCTGGAGCCCTGCACCAGGCTCTTTCCTGCCCCTTGAGCCAATCCAAGGTGGTCACTAAAATGTGGCCCTGTGAGTTCTCTTTCCCTGTGAACTTCTCACTTGGTGCACAGACGAGGAATCGTCTGGCCAAAATTTCCTCTGGCTCCTGGGTAGCCACTCAATCCCCGCTGTGGAGCCCAGTTCCAGCCGGAACCCTGATGGCCCACCGTGGCCAGAGCTCTGCTCCATCCCTGAGTCCTCCTGGTTATGTTCCATCAGCGAACCCCGCCCTTGGGTTCCAAGTCCTCCTGAGAGGAACCCTGAGTCCCACCCTTGCCCCCCAGTCCTGCCCCATAGGTGGCCCTGCCTGTGGAACTCTGTCCCCTGGGAGTTTCCCTTAACAGCCACCAATGTAATGTCCCCTGGGGTGGCAGGAGCTCCAGGCCCCAGTACAAGGGCAAATGAGATGCTCTAGGCTGGGCTGCAGCCAGGGAGAAGAGACAGGGGCTGCCAGGGAGTGAGGAGGAGGGGGAGGAGAGGAAGGAAAAGGGGGGAGGAGGGGAAGGGCGAAAGAGGAGGGGGAGGAGGTGCAACTACCAAGGTGCAAAAGGGAAGAAAATAGGGCTGAAATTAGAAAAGCTAATTCCAGGAGCCAGGCGATGCACAATTGTTGTGAACAAGCATTTGATTTGAACTATGAAATGGAAGCCTTATCTGATAATTATTTTCCAGTGATACATCTCTGTCCGCGTCATCCCACACACCAGTTAGCTCTGGCATGTTTAAAACCCCAAGGGAGTATTTTGACTGTTAAGGACTGGAAGGCAAATCAACAAGAATGCACTTATAAAAGGGCCAGGAATGCTAACCAAATAATATCCGCTGTGGCCACATTAAATGCTGGATTTGTGTATCTTTGGGGGCCAGAGACACAGGCCCAGAGGGCCGGACCGAAGTTGCTGTTCGGTTTACACAGTGCTGTGTTCATTCACTCTCTACAACCCGGCCTTAAAAAATCTGTGCACGGCAATGTAAATACTCAGAAACAGCCTTTCCTTAGTTTCTCCTCTGGATTGCTTTATTTCCTGCAATCATTTACGTTTTGGAAAATGTACTCATGATCAGCAGCCAAAGGCAAAGCCAGCTTCGGCGGGAGGGGTCTGCTTAGAAAATCATGGTTTCGATTTAGCCCGTTGCCCAGAAAAAAATTTTTTCCGGGCCTTTGGTTTCATATGTCATTTCTCTTTACAAATACATGTTTGCATAGGAGGCAATTAAAACCCTTTCTATGTTGTTTGTGAAAGAAAATGAATCGGTGCTTTTTTATTTCAATGTAAATAAAATGAGCTGTAATAACCCCCAATTAGCGCATTAAAATAAGTTGAAGATTTGTTTTATCATTTCATTGTAGAGGGAGAAAAGGCAGCAATGAGAACCTTATATTAGTGTCTAAAACAGAACCAGTTGTTTGCCTTGAAGAGCAAAGAAAATCTAATTTAAAACTCTCTGTGAATCTTTGATAATTAATTTCACACCAAATACGCCATTTAAAAGGCCTATAAAACATCTGATAGTTTACAAAAAAGCCAAACCAATGATTTTCCCCCTAAACAAGAATGTTGACAATAAAAATTTAATATGCGTAATGAAATTGGGAGGGGAACTAAGCCAAAGCAAAAGCTTTGTCCTGTTTTTCTTCTTTGTAAGTTGCTGACTTCAGGGGTAAATTTAAACTTCACCAAGGGAGGGGATATTTATGACGTTTTAGATGAGAAAGCCCACAAGAAGTATACGAATCATCAGAAAGACCAGTTGTGCGCTTGGTGGCTTGTTCATGCATTTGAATATGTGGGGCGTGTGCGTGTGTATGCACGTGTGAAGAGTGTGTGTGTGCTGCTTGTGTGGCATTGGCATGTGATGTGTTGTATGTGTGTGTGTGTATACACCTGTGGTGTGGTGTTTGGAGACGGGAATAAGAAGCAAGATGTAAATCAGATTTTGTTTGTTTTTGTTTTTTGAAATTAGATCTCGCTATGTAGGCCAGGCTGGATCCAAACTTATCATCCTCCTGTCTCAGCCTCCCAAATGCTGGGATTATAGGCATGCACCACCACGCCTGGCCAGATACTGCTTTGAGTAACTGCCAATATAGATGCATTAGAAATGAGAGACTGGCAACTTCTCTGTGTCTCAAGTTAATAAATTAGATCAGACTATTACTAGATGACAGGTGCTATTTCTAACACCATTGAGTGAAGTCACCTACCACGAAAAACACTGGCCTTTACCTGTCTGGCTGTGGTGTTGCAAACATGCCAAAAGACACACACGCACATGATGTCATGGTAAGCTTTTTGCCCTCAACCAAAACTGACAACCTGAAATGGTTGCTTAGGGTTGCGTGGAAATTCCGCAAGGCTTGCCCAGTGGAAACTTGCTGTTCGGCTGAGGCCATCGGGTCTCACTGTCAGCTGCGTCTCTATCCTGTAGGCCAACAGCAGGTCACAGCCAGGCACTGCAGCCTCGTTGTTGGCCCAAGTCCCAATGGAGGAGTCAGTGGTTTTGCGGTCCCCTCCCACGGCCCTGACGGCTGCTCCTCAGGTCGGGGCAGCGCACGCTTTGCTCACCGTGGAGCCCGCTCTAAAGGTGAACAGCTGGGGCTTGGCAACGTGAGCTCGTGGGTGGAAACAGAAGAAACTGTGCGGGGCTGCTTCTGGCTTCCGGTGCAGGCAGCGCTCTCCACTCTTCTGCATGGGCCAGTCTCCTATCGGCACAGAGCTCAGCAGCTGGCCGGCTGCCTGGCCCTCCGGCAGAGAGGTCACTGCAGTGAGCAGCAGCCGAGAGCCACAGTGTGACTCAGAATGGGCAGGAGGTCAGGCGGGCCTGGGGCTGTGGAGGAGGCACAAGGACGGTGATTGTGTGGTGCACTCTCGCCTGGCGCTTCCTCCTGCCTCTGGCCTTCCCTCCAGAGCTGCAGCCAGGACACTGTCCCCATGCTCACCCCTCTGCACACTTCGAATTCCCCCATGTCCCCTCTCCCAGTGAAGTCACCTCCTGGGGAACCTCCGTGTGGTGACGCATGCTTTGTTCTGTCCTCATGGCCTCGATGGTCGCCACCACAGGGTCATTGCCCCCAGATGCTCACTGAATTAGCAAAGGAATGTGCCGGGAGGATGGGTACTAGGTCGTAGCTTAACTCAGCACGGCCCCAGTGCAGAATGAGGCCTGGCCAGCCAGTGAGCAGCGGGAAGATAGTGGAAACCCCCCTTCAAATATAAATAAATTTGAAAAGGAAATGTTTTGCGGCCCACAGTTGCCCAGTACAAAAAGTTTCTGAAGCTTCTTGTGCAGTCAGCCTGTCCCACCTGTCAGAGCCTGAACGGGAAAATGAAGACTGGAAGAGGGTGGAAGTCAGGCCTACAGGTCTCGTGCTCTGAGTGTCACGTGTGTGGACACTGCACACATGGCAGGTGCTAACCTGCTTAATTCTCACAGTCCCCAGATTAGTATCCCGTAGCTGCTGTCACAAAGGACCACAAACTTGGTGGCCTAAAAACATAAATTTATTTTCTCCATTCTGGAGGCCAGAAGTCCCAAGTCGAGATGTTGCAGGAGCAGAGAGTCCAGGGAGAGTGCTTCCTGCCCCCAAGTCTGGTGGGCTGGCGGCCACATCTTGTTAGCCTCTGCCTCTGTTCCCTGTGGCTGCCTCTGCGCATCTCTCACGAGGACACTGTCATTGAATTTAGGCCCCACTGGGATAATACTAAGTGGTTCCACTTCGAGATCCTAAGTTACACTCGCAAAGACCCTTTATTCAAACATGGTCACCGTCGAGGCTTTGACCTGGATATGTGTGGAGGGGCCGTAATGAGAGGACCAGGGACCCGAAGGATTCCTGATCCCACGTTTCCCTCTGAGTCTCGTCTGTGGCCCACAGAACTGAAACATCATCCAGGGGCCTCCAGAACTCAACAGCCAAGTGAGGCCGCAGCTCTGCTTGCTGAGGCCGCTGTGGCCCTGTCTGACGGTGCCGGCCCCTTCTCCTCCTGCCTCCCCCTGATGGAGAGAGGACTCGGGGGCTCCAAGAGGCAGGCGAGGCCCCGTGCAGGGTGGACCGGCTGCAGAGGACAGTCTTGTCCCTCTCACTGCGAGACCCACGCCGTCTGTGCGGCCGGCTGGCCTTCTCCTTCCTTGTGAGGTCACACCACGTGGGAGACTCACGCGTCACCCGCATCTGGTGGTGTCTGTCAGCAGAGCAGCGCTGTCCGACAGGAGGCGGCCTCAGTAGCAGCAGCGCGGCAGCCTTGCGAAAGGTCGTCTTATTTTAGAACCGGAAAGGGTGTAGACACCACCAAGTTCAAGGCCGTCATTTAGAACGGGGCATTCGAGGCGCGGCTCCCCGAGACCTCACCCAGGCACAGAGTGAGTCACCCAGCTGGCAATTAGATGTCCGCCGAGTGACCTCGGTGGTGACAGTCACTTCCTGCTGTCGCTGCCTCCTGCACGTGCCTTCATTCACAGCACGGGGGAGCTTGCAGTGGGGTCTCTTGGGGCGCTGCGGTCGGGCTCTTGGAGCCCTCCATGTCTGGAGCCTCCAGCATGTTCCTGCTCAGTTTTCAAGGCATTGAGGAGCTGAGCTCTATTTGGGCTCCCCGGGGTCCCCGGCCCCACCAGCGCCACA
>PVJO010026221.1:0-21457 GCA_004026905.1 Hystrix cristata
ATCTAGCTGATTATAATACAACAGCATTTAACTGAAATTTTTTGTAAGTATGAAGACATTTTCACCCAGTTCACATAAGTCATTTTTCTTTTAAGACTATGATACAGTGTATTAATGATTGTTATTCCCTCATTACTTTCTTATGAAATTTTGTTTTAGTTTTTCATAGAAATAAGAACAGTGCTTTTTATATTTTTTAATATCTACTTGTATTACATCGCGATAAAAAGGTTTAAAAATGGATCAAAATGTGATTTCTGTCGTCCCCACAATGCAAAAATCTCTCTCGTAACAAATACAACTCATAGTTCACCAACTCAGAACTATAATATGGTTTTAGATTAGGCAAATTTAGCTTAAGTAATGCTAAGTTCAGTTACTGTTTGCTTTCAAAGAAGCACTGCGATGAGGTGTTATAGTGCGGACTAAACTTTCATAGTCAGATGCAGCGATCTCTTTTCTTCTTTTCTCAGCTCAAAACAAGTTCATTTTGATGTTATACAGTTCAGAAAAAAGTGTTTAAACTTAATTTTTTCAATGAACTGAATGCCTTTCCAAAACAAATATCTAATTAAACTCAAGAGCTAGAGTATGTAGAAAAATGAATTGAGTTTGTGAAATGATTAACATTTTGTCTAGGAGCCAATTGGCCTTGGAATTTGGCAGTTCTTGTAACTTCAGTGTACTGTTACAATGTGGCAAAAAAAAGCAATTGATCGAAATGTAAAAATAAATATTGATTATAAAAATGTTCATTACCAGAGAACTTTGATTATTCATTATACTCTTAAAAAGTTCTAAGACTTCACAATATTTATATAGATAGCTCTTTACAATATTATATTTACAGTTAAAAGGAAAGTATTTTATATGATATTTATAGCAAAATGCCTCCTACAAGAATTGCTAGTATTGTGTGTCTAATTAACGAGGGTCAAATTTTCCTAACCATTGTTACTATTATTAAATTGTGAGTCTTGATTTTCTAAGTTGCTCATGTACACCAATAAGCATAGTGGGACTTTCTGTAATTGTATTTGGCTTGCATATATATATGTATATGTGTATATGCAAGATATACACATATACATATATGTGTGTGTGTGTATATATATTGTGTGTGTATGGCAAAAACATTCTTCTATACTGATTAAACAAGATGTATCTCTTTAAAAGTACTGGTTTCATGTCATAGGCTCAGCATTTGCAAAAGAAGACAAGCGGAAGTGAAAAAAATTATTTGGTATTTATTATTTTCCCAAATCATCCAGCTGTATTGCAGTTCCGTCATCTGTAATCAGTTAACTTCCTCCATTTTAAGGAAGATAAAAAGAATGTTGGCAGAATAATTAAGGGAATACACATAGATTATAAATCTGCTGTTCAAAATTTTGAAAGTTTTTCATGGTTTTCTTAGGTGTAGGTTTTGGCCTTCTTTGAGAAGAGCTCTGCCAATAACTTTGTTAAGATTTGGGCTCTGGTCATATTGCAGAACATTCTCGAGTGAACCTGCTCCTGCCCTATTGCTTCTGCTATAACTTTTTCTTCAGAAGCAAGCCCTAGAAGCTTAAAATGGCAACAGATGAAAGGGAACTCTTTCTTCTGTCATTGTGTCAAGAATTTTTTTGCTTTGTGGTCTCTGTACCATATTCATTGGCCCTTTTCTCATTTCTGTTGTATTTGCTTGCTCTGGAAAAATCATTCACTAATTATAAAAGGTGTATTTCTGTAACCTCCTATACCTCACTTTTTCACAACCTATGACCTTATATGGAAACTGAGACCTCAACTGTGTCATCAGTGAGAAACATGTCTACCAAATTTGGATTTTTAAAATATTTTATTTTTGTGGTACATTTTAGATATACGTAATGATAATATTCATCTCAGGGAATTTGTACCTGTACATGATATGTCTTGCTGTTTCTTTTTTTGCTATTCCCCTCCCCTCCCTTCAATCCCCCCTTCCCCTTCATATTTACAAAAACAAAAACTTTGTTTCCATTTTTTTCCTTCTTACTTTTTTCTTGTCGCCCCTTACTTTCCCCCCCACCTCCCTTTTCCCTTTCCCAATATAATACATTTTAGTCCTTATTTGCACTTTCAGTTTCTCATACCAGAGAAACAATATCATCCAAATGTGTATAAGGTCCTTTGCCTTGAAAGTTGCTGTAGGTTGGGGATTTAGCTCAGAGGTAGAGTGGGTGCCTAGCAAGCACAATTCTCTGAGTGCGATCCCTGGCAGCCCCCCCCCAAGTTGCTGTTATACTCAGAGTAAAGCATTTATCAATAATATAGATGTGAACAATGAGAAAATCCTGGATTTTATTCTTCATGTTCAGATATTTGCCATAATCCTATTGTATGACTCTAAATTTATTTTAACTAAAAGACATATAATTAACACAAAATCTTCAGTACATTTTGAACTTACTGAAAAAGATAAATGATAAATGATAGAACTCTTATCTACCCTTAGATACAGATGCCCTATTGTGGACATAGCACCCAATGATAAATTCAGCATTATTTTAAAAGTATGTATTTATTTATTTATTTGGTGCTGGGGATCGAACTTGGGGCCTTGTGTTTGTGAGGCAAGCACTCTAACCACTGAGCTAGATCCCCAGCCCAGTTATTTTTAAATTAAATACAATTTAATAACAGAAAGTAAAGGTCTCCATTAACAGTGATGAGCATCATGAAAATGTTATTTTTTTGTGTTTTGGGGCACTTTAAGTCCATAGTTCCCATGTGGAATGTTCATTATGTTCACAATATATTAATTATATCATAAAACTTTCCTGCAATATTTTTATGATAAATTTGCAGTCTTTTATAATAGATTGGAATGACCACATGTTGAGAGGACAATAATTTCTTTCAGAAATTATCAATTGCCTTAATGAATTAGGAGAGTTCAGAGGACACTGATACAAATAATACCAATAGTAAACAACCACAGGATGCAACATTGGTAGGAGGATGAACCAGAGCCTATAGGAAATCTAATGCCACACCGTCTCTGCACATATAAGCCTTGTCTTTCTGTCCATCATGTGGCTATTTTTATTATTATTTTTTATTTTTATTTTTATTTTTATTTAAAAATTTTTAATTATTTTTACCAAGAACATGTATTGGTACATTGTATACATAATGATCATAATCAACCTGGTTATTTTGTACCTGTACATGATACATTTTGGCATGTGGCTATTTTTATGCATTTTATTTGTGTTTATACAACCTTAAATACAGGGACAGGTATAAAGTAGTTTCTTAATTAATGCTTGGATAAATAAAATATTGAAATGATTTTCGAGTGATATTAGTGGCAACATCAGTTTTATGTTCATGAACTTCAGCTTCTAATATCTTCTCTGGTGGTCTTTTATATTTTTAATATATTATAACTTTTGGATGCAAATAACAGAGGTCACTTTGTACAAATTAATCTAATTAGTTATAGAATACACTGTAGTCTCTTGGGCCAAAACACATAAATCTCACTGTGGATTTAATAGAAAATATGTCTGTAGAGTTCCTCAGGAATGAAGAAAAGAAAAATTATAAATTGTGTATATTATAATCATAGTGGAAATGAATTGCGGTTTGTTAAAGTATAATGAAATTTAGCTGAAATTATTTTTATTCTCTATGTTAGTTTAATTTTATCTGGTGCTTATTAGCACTACATAAAAACTAATACAGAGCAAACCTTGCAATGATCTAGCATTTGTTTTAACTCGAGGAATTGGAATGAGCTCTTGGAGTGCTGGAGAAAGACGTAACAGAGCCGGAGTTGCGAGTCCTCGTGCTGACCCCTCTTTGACCTCCCGGACTGGCCGGCGCTCTGGGTTTGTTGTGAGCCACGCCTCTGCGCCAGGTGCCGTTGCCTTAGTGTAATGTGTGTATTTAAGACGAATCCCCGAGGTGCGTGTATTCCTCTCTTCATTGCACAGAGAGTAGAAACTGGGGTTCCTGCTCAGGGTCACAAACCAGAAAATGGGTGAGTCAATTCTAAGCTAAATACTCTGAACAGCAGAGCGATGCCCTTACCCTGGAGAGATAGTATTACTGCGTGTTACTGTACTTTATTTCAGTTAGCTCCCTGCCCTTGAACTATAGGCTAGTGATCTCTGAAAAGAGCAAACTTCAAACCAGTGGTTTAGACTGATCGGTTTCAATATTCCTTCACTGCTAGCCTATTAATAGTTATTTTCATATTTTATATTTTAGCCATAAAATATATATGAGTTTCGTGCCAGTTTGTTTAAAAATCTTATTTAAAACATGTCAGCTCTTTAGTTTGCTCTTTCTTGGACTGCACCCAGGTAAACATTTATTTTTTGCTTTTTCCTCCAAAGAAGTGCCTTGAAATTCTTGTGAACCTGTTGTTAATCAGAAATTAATTTTCTGTACCCGGAGAATAACATGTTCACACAGCAGGCGTAACATCATTTTGAAAAATGTTCTGCTAAACAGAGCTAGAGAGACGTGAACTGGCATATAGCTTATGACAGGTTTGGTTTCTTTTATCTTAATGTGCTGTTTCAGAGTAATCTGTTAGATTAATGTACCGTGTGCGATAAAACTCTCATGCCTAACGAGTCATTTACTTAGTCATTCTTCACCATGGTACAGTTTATGGTGTAAGTCTGAACCACTGTGGTTTATTTAACCTGGGTGCCGGCCTCACTTGATGTACTTTTCCACAAGGGGTACGTGAATTTCCAAGCTATAATGCCTTCCTATCCTTACTGATACTGGTCAGATAGAGTTTTGGTTTCTCTTTACATTTAGCGGGCGGAAAGATTTAAAAAAAAAAAAAGACCATGGGAAATATTGAATATGGCCCAAACTCTCATATTGTCAAAATTAACATATGACATGTAAATGTTAAATGATTTAATGTTAACTTCTCCTTCAGATATCTGGCTACTTATTAAAAGATGGTACAGATATACAAAGAAAAAGTAATAGATCAATAGAATGTTTCCCTTTCTTCCAGTATGCATTCTTCTTTTCATTCTTGTATTCTTCCAACCTTCCTTTAGCAAAATTGATTGAATACCAATTATATGCCAGGTACTTTATTATTCTTTTGGTGTTTATCACCGAGTAAAGATCTGTCCTCTTTTGGAACTCACATTGACATTGTTCTCAAAGTAAAATTTCTAGAGCTAGAATGTGGCCTGGACATCAGGGAAAATTAAAGATGGAATTATATAGACATTCACGGAGGGAAAAAAGTGTTCCCAGAATGGCAAGTGATCTTGCATGTTACGTAGTTTGCAGCTGTAATCAGTAAGGCCTCTGATCCTTGCATCAGCCTCAAGGTGTCTTGTCATTAACGCCACATGTGAAAGTTAAATTGCCCCTGAAGTTCTGTGGAGATTAATCCGGAACAACAACAACAAAAAAGGCTGAGATTCGGAGAGCTTGTGTGTAGCACAAGGCTCACCAAAGAAGACTCACATTTGTAAAAGACTAAATAAAAGATGCCACCTTTCCACCCATCTAGACATAGATAAGTGTCCTCTCTCTGACCAGTGTAAATTTATGAGTGTCTGATTTGCTCTGTATGAAGAAGTCTCTGGTTCCCTCTTGGATATCTGTGGTGGTTTTCGTTCAGCAGTGAGAGGCACCCTGCTCTCAGCTCTGTTTTTGGACGCTCGAAAGCATCTAAAATAACGACTGTATGTGGCTTGCTTTCAGGCTCTGCGCTTTCCGTTAGCGTGGTGGAGCCCTCACGCGTGCTGCTCCCGAGACTTGATTCTCACTGGGAAGAATAAAACCCTTTTACTACCTCAACAGGCGCTTCCTAAGTAGCAGATAATTAGAACTTTGTGGAGTGGGTTGAGGAGGGGTTTGAGGATGCAGCGTCTCAATCAGCTGTTTGCTGTCATTTAAATGATCTGCCACGTAATTCTGCATATACTATAGTGAGTTGAGCTTTCTGTGGTGTCCTGAAAATAAAAAATGAAGCACATTAGTAAATTCTGCTAAAGGCAATGCATTTTTCCAGATAAAACAGAGTCAGTGTAACACTTATTAATAATGTACTAACCCATTGTTATTAAGCGATGAATATTACAAAACAGAAAACATATGACAATAAACATTTCAAAATGTTTTGCACGAGGTGAGTTAGAATTCAGTGTTACCTAATAGCTCATAGCAACATATTCTTATGGAAAATAATTCTGAATTTTCTGAGAGGAGTAGGGTATTCTGGGTAAGCTGTTAAATCTCCCAGCATGAATTTCTAGGTGGCTTATTAAATTTTCTTATTCTTAACTTTTTGTGGAGATACATTTAAAACTGCTTTCTGAAAAACAAGTTTTGAACGATTCGACCTAGGACAGAATTGAGTGTACAGATGGCTCTTTATTTTCCCCATTTCAGTGCGATTTTTCCTCATGTTAGGAGAAGTAAAATAATCTGGATCTCCTGGAAAATATGCTTTGAAGATTTAAAAGACCTTGTGGCTTGAAAGCCGTAGAGCAAGTGTAAGACGACGAGAGATGTACTAACTTCATTTGAAAGTAATACCAATTGTCCATCTGAAATCCTATTTTTTTCAGTATTTATATCACTTAATACTCAGTTCAGCATTTATTTATTTATTTATTTATTTATTTATTTATTTATTTATTACCGGGAATCGAACTCAGGGCCTCATGCTTGTGAGGCAAACACTCTAAGCACTGAGCTAAATCCCCAGCCCCTAGTTCAGCATTTATTGATGGACTCTGTGCAAGACTGTTGTATGAAACTTAAGGGATACAAAGTTAAAGGAGAACAAACATAATCTCTCAATGCAAGCGCACCAATCATAGCAACAGGTGATAACATTTGGCAAAGATTCAAAACAGAACGGAGTACTGTCCATGCTTCACTACAGCAAGAACTCACAGGAAAAAGTCATCAAAATACTCAGTAGAGTTTTTCTCTAGATCTTAAAGAAAAACCTAGACTTCTACAGATTTATAATTAGGAGTGCATTCTGTATATCATAGACTGATGGAATACCATGTGAAAAGCAGACGTGTTGCTGGGAAAAGAATAGTCCAAAAGAGTTAGCGTGTGATAAATAGTACGTTGTCGCTATGTGTGTGGAGGAGTGTGCTGGAAGTTGGAATGAGGAGATTTTCGAGTGCCGTTGTCTTATCCATATTCCAATAGATAGAGCCTGGGGCAGAACTTACATGCCAGCACTTTACTGGGCATTTGAGTCTCAGAAAATTAAGAGCATGCAATAGGCAAGAAAGAGAGGAAGTATAGGAATTCAATATAAAATCTTGTACTTCTGAGTTGTCATTTGTTTTACAAGAAATCACAGCTGGGTGTGTGGTCAAGCGGGAAGTCGCTGGGGACACCATCTGGAAAAGCTGCATCTCAGAACAGTCTGCCACAGGGTGGAAGGTGAGCCATTTAGCTTCTGGGTACTTCCTGTCTTCCAGATGTCATAGATCAAAATTCAACCCATGTGTAGCGAAAATGTTCTAAAATTAAAGTGATAATCATTAGGCAGTTCGGTGAATACAACAAAAATCCCTGAATTGTCTACATGTCAGTGGAAAATTAAAAAGGTAAATTTCATGGCATGTGAATCATATTTTAAAGTTATGAAAAATTTAATTTCTCACAAGCTGTAGCCTTTTGGGGCCCAAGTAACTTCAGTTTAGGACTTGGAGCTTTTGTGGTTCTGCCACACAAAGCAGCAACCCAGCCAATCCACCCCCAGTTATTAACTTTGTGGACAACCACAAGCGTGAGACAAGTTAGGTGAGACTGATGCAGTGGCCACAGTTTTGTGATTTAAGCCATCTGCCCTCCTGCAGCAGTTAGTCCAGAAGCAGTCAGGCAAGGCCCAAAAGAAGAGGCAGCAGTACTGCACCCCTTATAAACAGATGCAGTTTTAGTGTAATGTGCTCTGATACCGCAAGACAGCAGTTTCCTTCAAAGCTATCATTGACATTCTCTGCTTTCATAGCAGGACAGGTTGGCGAGTACATACCCTAAACCCAGGTTTTTATGAAGAGGGCTTTTATGAAGACTTCCCACATTGATCAGTGCAGCCACTGCACACCACGTTCATTGTAATTATCATCGCATTGTGCTGATTAGACAGGCATCCTTTGATCTTCCTGTTTCTTGCTTTCTACCTGCACGCGAGCCTAATTAGTCACAGGGGAACGCCTTCAGCGTGATTTCAGTGGACTTCAGGGATTCCTACTAACCTCACCAACAAGTGGGTTCCTCGTGCTTTCAGACAAGTGGCCGGTGCAATTTCAAATTATCAGCTTGATCGCTGACTTTCTAGGGTTCCTTCTGGTGCCAGTTGTCGTGGCCTAGATTTGCTACGAAACAGAAGCCAAAATAAATCTTCCATGCAGCGAATCAAAAGTGAAGAGAAAAGAAGCAAAACAGGAATGAAAACAAACTCAAAGATGATACATCATTGATCTCTTTGCAACTTTGAAGGAAAGATAGCTGGTGGCTGGGTCTGGAGAGACAGCATGTAGTTGCTGCGTTGTGGATTAGGTAGGTCATTCTGGGAAGGAAGTATTGCAATCTCCGTTGAGGGAAAAAGGGAAAGAAATTTATCTTCCAGCTCTTTTCATCTCCCTAGTGCGTGTCCCATATGGTGCTAGTCTCCAACTTGAATTGAATTGCTCACATTCTCTGGGATGCCAAGAAAGTCTGGGCCCTAAGGAAGTAATTGAGACTTGCATAAGCCTTACAGCTCCTGTGGTTTCCAATGCAGTGGGTCTGTGGTAGTCATGTGGAATTCCAGCCTTGTTCTTGGAGAAGTGTGAGGGGTTAGAGGTGATAGGAAATAAGGTGATGATGGTAGTATTTGGAGCGTGAAGGCTGCATATCCAGAAAAAGACATCCTCTCATCAGTGGATGATGCACAGGAGAAGGAAACTGTATGAGAATATATTTGGATGTATCCAAATGGGGTTCATTAGAACCTAGTTCTGGTTTACATCCAACCTTTGAAAACATTCCAGGATTATATTTGCTAGGTAACACAGATACTGGATACACATTCTCTGATATTAAAGCAAGAACTGGATGTGTATTCTCTGATAAGAAAATTTCGTCCACTGATGTGTGACTAATACTATGGACATTCACTTGGTTTATCACGGTTTATCGTGAAGTATTTAACAAATGTTCACTTGAGGTTATCTTATGTCGTAATGCTGCCATTTTAGCTTTATTATGACTTATCTTGCAACCTAAACATTCTTAATATTTTATTTCAGGAGTGTTAGCTACACTTTGTTCATCTATGAATGGAAATTTTAAACTTTTTCATGGGTTTTTCTTTTTGTTTGTAAGATTTTCCAGGGTCTTCAGCAAGACTGGCTTAATTTAACTTAATGACCCCTAAGCATTTCCCAGAGATGTGTTTATGGTATCTTTGGTATAATTTTAAATCTTTTATGCGGGTTGTCTGCCTTTATAAGCAATTTTATGAGGTAGCATCAAAACCAGCAGTATTTGTTGTCTAATTCTTATAGGACTGCTGAGTAAAATTAAGAATCATCTTTGTTTCCACAGCATTTTAGAGTTGTTAACTACAAAAATTTATCAGCTATATGTGCTTATGTTTAGCCTTTCACGTTCATCAGATTGACATGCCACGAAAAGGGCCATAAATGTGGCCACCTGAGCTGATTTCGTCAAGCACCAGCTGTGTTCTCTGAGGGCCTGTCTAGTCATTATTCAGTAGCTGGAGTGGATTTTGCCTTTTCAATTATGAGGTGAAACTGTGGCCCACAATATAAGCTAAATGTTTAGCGTGAGATGTTTAAATGGTATGTTTTGAAAATGGGAAATTCTTCAAATAAAGAAATAGATAGTCATTATATTTTTCATCAGTAAAGATATAAAACTTGGCGAACTGAAAGGTTATAAATATAGATTTTGCTTGTGAGGAGAAAGTAAATATTTTATATTTAATGAGTCAGCAGAAAATGTGTGGTTGATTTCAATTAGCAAGAGGTCATCCAGTCCAAAGGTGATTTCAAAACAGTAATCTGGACTCCTTTACCAGAGGTTGGAAATTCTGCGTAACAAGAAGCATAACCTTCTCTCGCTATAGCATACTTAGTCTATCAGCAGAGGCTTTCGTTAGCATAACCTGCCTAGCAGTCTAGAAACAGTGGTCTTTTCTGTATATCATATTGAATGAGCGCCCTAGAGCATGACAGAGCTGTTCATATACATACACAGATAGTGGGTTTCCGTAGTGTAGTGGTTATCACGTTTGCCTCACATATACGTACAAAAATAAAGGCCTATACTGATTTGGAAATCCTACATAGGTGAATGTTGAAGGAAATCTTTGAGCTTGTTCAACAATATTTTGGTTTCTATTACCTGTGGGAGGATTCTGAGATGCTTACTTTAGTCAAGTTGTAGTATGGACATTCCTATTTAGATTCTTATTGCGATTGGAGTTGTTGTTATAATTTAAATTTTACATAGTTCGCTGAGACTGTATAAAAATATAAGTAATGTTTTTATGTCAAGTTTGTATCCTGAAAGTTTTCAAAATTAGTTCTAACAGTTTTCGTGTGGAGTCTTTAAGGTTTGCATATATAAAATCATCTTTTCTGCCCACAAAGACAATTTTATTTGTTCCTTTTGGATTTGCATGCCTTTTATTTCTTTTTCTTGACTAATTTCTCTGGCTAGGCTTTCCAGGACTATATTGAATAGAAAAGGGCATGAACGGCACCCTTGTCTTGTTTCTGATCTTAGGGGAACAGCTTTTGGTTCTTCTCCATCGAATGTGATGTTAGCTGCTGCCTTGTCAAAAATGACCTTTAGTCTTTGAAGACATTCACTGTTTGTTCACTTCAGAATATTGACCAACCAAAGTGGTTTTCTTTCAGAATATGTCCTTATGGATATTTTTAAAGAAACTTCAGGCAAAGTTTAAACGTTTGCCTTTTTTAATGAATTAGTCCCAGGTCTAACACTACAACTTTGGTTACGTAAAACTTTATTCTGTATGGTGCTGTTTTGTGTGTGTGTGTGTGTGTGTGTGTGTGTGTGTGTAGGTGTACGTGTGTGTATGGCCATTATCTTTACATGATTATGAAGTGTTACCTGTATTTTTTGAAAAATTACCATTTATTTTGTAGTTTTCGCTGTTGTTGCTGTAAGGACAAATATTGTTTTGTTTATAAATGTGTGTACGTGTGTTTTTCATTTGTTTCCTCTTGGTTCTCCTTTTTATGATTCTGCAGCATTTACTAAATAAGTGAGTCCATTTTAGGTATAATAAATATGAGTATTTCTACATGGACGTGTCTTTCTGAAACTTAGTTGACTTTGTAGAAAACTGTAAAGTATATGAAATCTGTTGAACTTGACCTAAGAAATTGGTATGATTGTTTGCTGAAATAAATTCTACATGTCACTGTTAAAGAAATAAGATAATTTTGATTATATTATTTTACTCATTCCAACTCATCTAGCTGAGATAATTTTCATGGGAAAATTCACAGAAGTGCAGCAAACTATTTTAAATTACATTTGTGCATTTCTAATAACAGATACCATCTGTAGTATGCATTTAGATTTCCAAATCTTCATTCTGCTAGGACATTGTATTTTCCAAGATTTTTTTCTTCACTAAATTTTTTCCCAAGACAGAAGGATCTCGAAATGCTTCCAGATCTTCAAAGTTCATCTCTTTTAAGGTAAACGATTTCACAGCATTGTAGTTTTTCACATCTCAGTGGGGTACTTTCCAGTGACATCTCATCAGGTGATAGTTTTATGACTATTCTATTGTCCCACATTATCAACAGGGATTCTCTTTACTTTCCTAACAGGAAGCCTAGAGTGTGAGGGTCTTTGGCTCACTGCTTGTATACCATACAGTATTAAAGAAACAGTTCACAATTTTTCCTGACCTATTTTTAAACTCGTATCACTTGCGTGTGGTCTATATCTTCTTAGTATATTTGAACTGAGTTACTTCAAACAATTCATCTCTCCCTCAGGAAGAAAAAAGAAAATTGGAAAGTGCCTCTGAATTTTTTTTTTTCCTCCTCTGAGAGTAGAATCAGTAAATTGTAAAGCAATGACATACTCATGAGACAGGATAGGAAAAATAAGATGGGTAGAAAGGAGACAAGGAAAGCCATAATTTTTAAATTGTACTTTTAATAAAAACTACTGGTTCAGCACACAAACTCTGTTAGAGTTTAGACTGAAAGGCCTCCTGTACTCACAGGCAGAGCTCATAAGGGTGATTGGATTCGATAAAATGTTATACCTGCTGCCATGCTGTTGGAGGCGAGGCCTGAGCGGAAGAGGCGGGTCCCTGGGAACATAACCTGGAAGAGTGAGTCTCACTCTGCCCTCCTCCCTTCACTCTGCTTCCTGGCCACTGTGATGCAGGTAGCTTCCCGTCGTCCAGGCCTTCCCACCATGCCATTTCTGCATTCAAGCCTGCCCAACACGGACCGAAATTTCTGAAATTGTGAACCAAAATAAACCTCACTTCTTTTGATTGCAGGTGTTGATATTTGTCCCAGCCACAAGGAAAGTGATTAATACAGATGCCAGTAATGGCGTGGGGCCGTTGTTGGGATCACTGACGGTGGGGTTTAGAGCCTGGGCTTTGGTTTGTCTTCTACTGGGGCCCGTGGCTTCTTTCCCCTATTCCTCCGTTTTGGAGGGGTATGTTTACATTGTGCCATTATATGTGGGAGGCGTTTAATTCTCTCTTTTTTTTTTTTTAATTTTAGAGGGTCTTACAGCTAAGAGTTTGCTGAGCCTCAGAGGAGAGTTTGGACTTGGACTCTCTCAGCAGTGCTGGAAATGTGGACTTTGGTGACTTAGAGATGGACTAAATGAATTTTGCAAAGAGATGCACATGAGTGTTTGGGGGGCCAGAGGGTGAATATTACAGTTTAGATCAAGAATATCGCCCAAGGCCCCCTTTACTTACCTCCAGGGCTGGTGGAAGGTGATTGGATTAGGCTCTGTCTGGTCAGAAGATGCAGGCCCCCGGGGCGTGGTCTGCAAGGCACAGAATATCTCCCTTTCAGGGTCCTCCCTTCTCTGTCTCTGCTTCCTGGCTGCCTTGACATTGGCAGCTTTTCTCTGCTATGCCCTACTGCTGTACCGTTTCTCTTTGGTGCCAGCCATCTCTGGACTCCTAATGTGAGCCAAAGAGTCCACCTCCTTTAGCTTGTGGGTGTTGGGTGTCGCATCCCAACAATGGAAAAAGGGACTTAAGACACCAGTCAGAATATTTTTTTTTTTTTTTTTTTGGTGTGGTGGGGCTTGAACTCAGGGCCTTGTGCTTGCTAGGCAAGTGCTCTATCACTTGAGCTAAATCCCCAACCCCCAGTCAGAATTTCTGAAGGTCCTTCATGATCCTGTGAGCCTGGCCGCTCCCTTTTACCTGTGGATGGACCTTTTGCACTGGTGAATAGACCATTTCTTTTCACCTATAAAATGGGCATCTACTTGTGGATGGGCAACAGCTCTATCATTTATGGATCATCACCCTTCCCCTGCAGAAAGAGCTGTCACTGGACTGGATCTAAGAAGGTCCCCAAACGAGACATGGGAAATCCTGGGACAGGTGCATGGGACAGGCTGCAGGTCCTCTGATTTTCATCCCAGAAAAAGAATTTTCAGGATGCATCAGTATGAGACAAAAAGAGGTTTCATCTGTAAATCGAATCCCACCTTTCTGTACATTGACCAGTTCTACAGATTTCTACCCCCAAATTCCCCATGAACATGCCCAGGCTGTAGGTACCTTTCTCTTGAGGGCCACACTCTAGTTTTCTCTGAGTGGTTACTTCAGTTTCTGCCTGATAACCTCTTTTTGTCTCATACTGAGGCATCCTGAAAATTCTTTTTCTGGGACAAAAATCAGAGGACCTGCAGCCTGTCCCATGCTCCTGTCCCAGGATTCCCCATGTCTCGTTTGGGGGCCTCCTTAGAGCCTGTCCAGTGATACGCTAATGTCATCAGAATCCTTATATTGCCCAGGAACTTTTGCTTTCAGCTACCAAGGAAACAGACTATTCACTGATGTTTTCTAGAGGGGGAAAAAGCAACATGCAAACCAAAAGCAAACTAAAGGACACTTGAATTATGGGCTAAAATTCATGAGTAAAGGTCTGCATTTACTGTCACTTAAATACATGATTACTTAGGATAAAAAGTACACAGAGAGCTGGGGATGCAGCTCAGTGGTAGAATGCTTGTCTCCCTTCTCATGGCTCTGGTTTCTGTCCCTACTATGGTGAGGATAGATGTAAAAGTATACAGAATATCACATGGCAGAATTTTAAGGGGGTAGTGTTTGCTTCAAGATTGATGTGAGATGCAGGTAATTGGCTTGCCTACGTGATCTAAGTATTTCATAAAGTGGTAATTTTCAAATAAAAATATTTGTGAAAACTAAAATTAGTAACTATAAATTGTCTTCTCTATTGTTGTACTCATTAGTGCCCCAGAATACAAACTAAAGTCTGTTAGTTAACTTTTTCCTTGGCAGAAGTGATTTCAGATAACCTTTCTTCATTCCATCTTTCTTTGATTTTCTTCTCTGCCTGGTCATTCCAAAGCCTACAAGAACAGGGCTCTTTCCTCTGCTCTGTTTTGAAAATCTTTGCTGGTATATCCAATAACTCGTAATTGTCCAATTTAGAGAAGACAGTGAATTTGATGTTGTCCAAGATCTCTGAGCTGCCTTTCATATTTCTGACCTTGTGTTCCTTATTGCAACTCTTTGTTTTCTGGGACATAGTACTGTACTGTGTAATCTTGCCACCACTCTGAGATTCTGTGTTTAACATTTTTTCTCACTTACAGTCTCTCTCTGAGCCATTTTGTCCACCCCTTTAACTTCACATACTCTGTAGAAGTAGAACCTACATGTCTGTATTTTTTCCCCAAGCACATTATCTGAATTTTGGGCTCTTATTATCAACTGTAGTCCTGGTATCATCTAAATCACCTGCTGATCTCATAGCCTTGCTCCATAGGCCTTTCTCTACCTATTTTGGTTAAATAAACCATTAGTGCTACATTCTAATGTCTGAACCCTCCTTATTCCAGATTGTCTTTCACCATAAAGCTCTATTTTTCTCTGGAGTCCATCTTGTCTTTTTACAGCTTATTTCTCATTTGTCATTTCTCATTTAGACTATTTATTAATCCCCCAACTAGTGTGTTTCTCTCTGACTTTACCCTGTGCATTCTCCACAATTGTAACAGAGAATAATCTTTCAAATATCGAATGAGTAACTCATCTTAAATTGAATTTGTTGTGTGAGATAAAATATCAATTGATTTTCATAAAACTGCAAGCTAGTTGTTCGAAACCTATTTACCAAACTCATTTGAGTCGTGATGTCTATATTATTGTAAAATCAATTCTTGCAAACAACTGGGTCTCTTTCTCAGCAATTCTTTTCAACCCACTGGCAGTGTTGCTTATGTGAGGACCGTGTTACACTATATTACATGTTATATGTATATAATATACTGAGATGTTTGTAAAACTAGATTCTTCTCGTTAGTGTTTTCTTTCTAAATTACCTTTGATATAGTCATTGATGTAGTCACTTGTGATTATATTTCACTTCATATTGTCAATGCCTGCCATTTTATCGCATTATTTGGATTGCATTTAATGTATGGTATACTATGGGGAGAACTGATGTTTTAAGTGTACTCATGCTTTTTAATAATATACCAACTCATGTATTCTCTCAAGTCTTTACGTTCTTAAATGAAGATTTGTAGTTTCTTTATAGATTTCATCGAAAAAAATAGAAGGATTAAAGGGTCTGTGTAAGCTGCTTTCTTTTGCAAGTTAATATTGTAGCAAGAATATTCTCTCTTGATAATTATAATTTAGGATTAGAAATAGAAAGTTATTCATTTCTACTTCTCTCTGTAGCACAAGTTATCTGTAACTCAAATTACTCATCGCCAAACATCTAGAGCAGTGATGGCAAAACTTTTAGAAACGTAGTGCCCAAATTGCAACCCCAAACCCACTTATTTGTTGCAAAGTCCCAGCACTGCAATTCAACCTGAATACTGAGGTTTTACTTCAGAAAAATCAACATGGTGACTTGACTCGCGTGACGACAGAGAGGGCTTTGCATGCCCGCTGCTGCATGTGTGCCATAGGACCACCACCACAGACCAAGAGAATGACCAAGTTCCAGTCTGGGAAGAGATGGCCAAAAATGCATTACAGTTTGGTATTTTATAGAGATGTTACCTCATTTTGTACTAATGAGTGGTTATTGCCACTGGGATATTATAAAAGTAATTTATTAAAAGGCAGAGCAGTAGACCATATTTTCGGTATTTTCTGCTGTATTTTTATATTCCAAGACATGACTTTCTTTCTGATGGGTTCAAGCTAAACAAATTCACTAAAAGCTAATCTATGAAGCAGATCGCACAATCGTTATTTTAAAATAGTGTCTGCCAAATTCTAGTTATGTGTTACCAAGTAAGAATAATAATAATCAGAATAATGTCTCTTATTTATTGAAAAAGTACTCTTCTGTGTACAAAAAGAGTGTAATGGAGTTTTACCTTTCAGAGTTTAGGCTCTGTGAAACTCTTTAAGTTCAATGCTGGCTCTTTCGGTGGGTTACCGTTCTAAGTGCCTTGGTTTTAACATCTGCAAAATACTTCGTAGAGCTGTTGTGACGATAAAATGGTAGATGTAAAGAGCATAGCATAGTATCCCATACCTATTGAATGCTCAATAAATGTTAGATATCACTCAGGTAATAAAGATGGTGTTCTGCAAGCGTTGAGTGAATTGAATTTATTTTAATTTACTCTCATGCTAATGTAAATTATTTTCCCTGCAATCTTTCTATTGAGCCTTACATATGAGGCTTATTATTGAAGAAAAATTTCTTCAAAGATTTTCTTGATCACTTTTTGGCTCAGAACTCTCCCTTGAAACAACAGAGTCAAGGCTTTGTTGTGAGGTAGGTGAAAATGCTATTTATAAATTTTCTTGCAATTTAAGACCCAGTTCTGGTGTGCTCAAATTACCAATGTTTCTGTGCATGTCAAAGTCGCAGAGAATCTCAGGGTATGACATGGCAGAGGGGCGAAAGTGTTGGGGAAGAGGTTCCATTTAGGGGCCAGGAGTGCTAGAAATTCGAGGTGGTTTGATGAAGAAGCCAAAAGCTGAGGCTCTTAGATGCAGCGTTCTGCTGGGAATTGTAAGAAGAGCCCTCTGCATATATGTCTCTGTACTAGAGAATAAGCGATAGTATAGTGTGCTTAGAAAGGGTTAAAGAGTACCTCATTGTCCAGTCTTGGTTTCAGAACCTAGAAATTCTAGCAGGTTCTCAGTGTTAGAGGTGGGAGTTGAGAGTTAGTGAAGTTTTCCTGAGTCATTGAAGTAAACATGGGGAGCTTCCTTGCACGAGCCATGCAGAGGACTGTCGCATCCTTAGTCTGGCTGGAAGTTACGACTGACACTTTAAGATGCAGTATCTGCTGGGCTCTCGAAAGCTGAGGTAGAACCCCATAAATGCAGTGAGGCTTTACCTGCAAAACAGACTCAGAGTTAAATATTCTATTGACTTCACCCAGTGTGGATGTCTCCTACCAGATTATCCAGTACCGAAGAATCTGCGAAGATACTGCTATAGATTAAGAGAATACTAAAACCAAACTGTAATCCCCTCCCCACCGAGCTGGGGATGGAGTGAGGGCCACCTGTGTGCTAAGCAAGCACGGTGTCCCTGGACTGCATCCCCCACCCAACTGCCTGCGTTCTTGCCATCTGCTCCTTTAAACATCACCATGGAAGGACACGTGTGCTGTTAGAAGACACTCATGCCATAAATAACTTGGAAGGTCAAGGGCTTTGCTTACTGAAAAGATTCTAGTTCACTAAAAAATGGAATTCATTTGCACTAGCTAGTTCAATATTTACTATTCATACTACCTTCCACCATTCACAAAAACAGGCATGTTAATTTGATTAGTTGCAAAAAGTAAAGAATTCTGTTCTTTTTTTCCTAAGTCATGATGTGTACCTGTCAACATCTAATACATCAACATTGTTGTATTAATACTCACAATGGCTGTGTGAGTACTATTTGTTTCTCTGTTCTGAAGATAAACAACAGCAGCACACCCAGAAAACAGAGCTAACCCAAAGTCGCAAGATTGATTGATGAAATTTGTGTGATTAAGTGTCCCTGTTTCAAATAGTGCTGCCCCTGGACTCCATTTCCAGAGTGTCCCTCCCTGTACCTGTCTCAGGATAGGGTTTCTTTGGTTACTCTCCCACAGTGTCATTGCCACACTGTGTTTCTTTCCCCGATCCATCTCTCCCTAGTCCTTCCTCTTAAAACTTTTCCCTTCTTTTCTCTGGAATTCTTAAGTTAGGGTGTACAACTCCTGGCCATCTTGAACTCCTTTACGGACTTAACTCTATGCTCAGTTTTAAATAAACTTTGGTTGTTTGTCTTTGATTTTGCTCTCCGCCCATATCCTAGTATCTAAGGGGTGGGGAGTTTTAGGGTCAGACTCTGTCTCCAAACTATTGAAACTTTCAGGTCACAACTCCTGTATTTTAACCTCTGTTCAAACCTCTGTTCAAACCTCTGTTCCTTTAAAGTTTGTGACTCTCAGTGATGCTGAAACGTCAACATTTATCAAAGTCATTTTGTTAAAACATACAGCATAAGTGGGTTGCAGTTTGAAAATTTTAATTTTTTAAAAGTTACCAAGTGATGCTGTTACACAGTTACACACATGTAAATCATTTTTAGACTTCAATATTTGTAATAAAACCTAAAGAGATTTAGAGATGATACCTCATTTTGAGTTGAACAGAATTATCTCGCCATATTCTTTGTAATTGAAACCTTAAGCAACACTTTTATTTTTAATAGAAATGTGTACCTAATTTCACCAACTATTGATTTGGTGCTATTACCCTTATATAAAACTTTTCAATCATTTTATATATTAGAAAAAGCATAGGTAAATATTATTAAGGGCTTTGGGTGAGAAAATTAGATAATTCGCAGATATAAAACTATCTTACTTCAGATGAATTTCTACAATGTGTTCTCTCAAGAATCCTTGTGAAATTTAGTCTCCACAAAACCTTCATAAAGACACCAGTGTCCTGTTTTCCCTTGAAATCCTGCACTATTTCTGGCAATATTTTCTTTTTTGCATAAATATTCATATGTCCATTATCAGCCTTTTGCACATCTCGATATATGCAATCGCCATAATTACGCTGAGGATGAGGTATGCACCCAACATCTATTTTTTTGGATTGCTTTGCAACTTGCTTTTCAATTTACCGTTTAGGTACACAAATAAATTACTGCTAACAGCCTGAGTTGAGGATGGCAAGTATTCATGTGACAAGTCTAATTAAAACTGTGGGTTGACTCTCAGTTATTTTAAATGTCAAATGACAGGTAAAACACTATTTTCTAGATAAATATAACACATACCTAAAAGATCTTTTGACGTACATATGTCAGGAATGGAGAAGTCATTGTTGGTAACTAAGTGAGAACAAGATTATATATATACAGTAGTTTAAGAAATACTGACAGAACAAGGTCAGAAACAATGGCGAAGTTGTCTTTATTCATCACTTTAGTCCACTGAAAATGAAGTGTATGAGAAACTATATTTCTTCAGCACATTAGGTCTAGATCATTTTATGTCAGCTTCTATGATTGATATAAATATCAACATAGTATAGAAATAGCTAATATGAACCCCCCATAAACTTGTATAGGAATATTTTGTTGTGTAAAAACCCATATATTATTAACTCATTTTCAAGTAAATTATAATTAGAAAGTATTAGTAAACTTATGGAATCGTAGGAGGGTATCTTGGGAACTTGAAGCTTTCTTGGGGCACATTTCTTGTTTCTTCCTTCTTCACGTTGGCTTGGTTCTCCTGCTTTACTCTACGGCCTGGCTCTGTCTGCTTTCCTGTCTTAGTATTCTTGGCACAGCAGACTATGCAATGGCACCCTCAGCTCCCAGTCTGCCCAAACTGTCGCTTTAGTGCCACATGGAGATGACCAGGAATAAAACCTATACAGCTGATATAGAATCCAATAACTCACCTCCTAGTTATACCTGGAAGAGTTGGGTCAAGATTCGGGGGAGATATTCTAAGCCTCGCCTTTTCTATGTCTTAAAAAAGTTGTGACACTTAAAATATGCAGAATCCATCTAAATTCCTCTTTGTTATTAGTGTTCACCTGTTTGTACATTGGCCTGACATATTCAACACCATTCATCTCAGATGGGATTTCAGAAGTGCCATGCAGCATAGGTTAGCATGTTTGTGTGCTTTTACTTTCTTCATGTCCCTGTCTTTGGTTCCTTCTCTCCTTAAACGAGTGACTGTTTATTCTACATCATAGAGAAATGCACCCTGAGCAGTTCCTCATCTTTGTACCAGGAGCTAGACACATCAGTATCTGTTCCCATTTCTTCCTCCTTGTTGTGAAAGGATCTTAAATTTCTTCCCCACAAAACCTTGATCTACTTTAATCTCTCCCCACCTTTAACTTTCCTGGTCACCTTGCCATCTGCCTCTCTCATGAATACTCCTCATCAGCATTCACGTGTGTTGTTGTCATTTCCATTTAAAAATAGCCCTCCCCAAACTAGGTGCCTGTAATCCCAGCGCTCTGGGAGGCTGAAGCAAAGAGGAGTTCCAGTTTGAGCTCAGCCTGAAGCAATTTAGCAAATCCCTGTGAAAAAATTTTAAAGGGCTGGAGGTGTTGCTCAGTGTGTCCGCCCTGGGTTTGGTCCCCAGTAACTCCCCTCTAAAAGCTCCCCAAAATGTATAGAATCCCTCCAGAAAGTGTCTTATGTGTATTCACCTTTTGTAGTCAAACATCTCTGACCCTGCCCCGTGGTGAAATCTCCACTCTTTTTCGCTCATTTCCATCTATTTTTCATCTACCATTTTTCCAAAACAGTTTTTGCTAAATAATGAGTTGTATCCATGTTGCTTAATACAAACGCTTTTCAGTATTAAATTTACTTGACATTTAACAGATATTTGACATCACTGGCATTTCCAGTATTTTTGAGCATGGTTTTATCTTGGTTTCCATAGTGCTATGTTCTCACTTTCCTTCTAATTTTTCTGGCTTCTCTTGTTTAATCTGTATTTGTCTCATTTTCTTCTTTCACGTGTTACACTTCATGCCATGTAGTCTTGGATTTTCAATGTACTTGTGTCTCTGTAAAAATATAATTGTAATCATTTGTATATCTTAAATATTATGTAATTGCTAAAAAACATAAAGTATGTAAGTAGCCCCAGAATTGTCCTCTGAATCTCACATACGAATGTGTATATGAAACCTCCCCTCTCAAACCTGGATTCCCAA
>PVJO010026222.1:0-21384 GCA_004026905.1 Hystrix cristata
GAAGAAAGAAAAACATGAAATGTAGGGAGAATTTCCTAACTACAGCTGTCTTCATCTATTTTTTCTGTGAAATCCTAAATTCTACTGTATGTCACCGTGTTTCCTTCCTCTAAATTACTAAGGACCATAAAATCTAAAGTTTGAAGAGTTCTAATGTTGCAGGCTTTCGTTTTTAGTTACTGACTTTAGTGAGCTTGTATGCCTTGCACCTTGACAGTGCACCCAAGAATCTGTATTGTGTGTTTCTGTGTGTAGCATTGCTTGTGTGTGTACAAGATGTGGTGAGCAGGTGTCTCCCAGATGTGCAGATCCTGATTAAAATGAAACCACTGGGTAACAAAAATCATTGCCTGACAGGTTGGTTTGTGCTTGGGAAAATTATCAAATCGCTGGAGTGTGCATTTTCTACCTCTAACCTTACCCTGACAGTTGCCATATTTTTGGATGGCAGAGTGTTCCCTTAGAGAGCTCATTTCTATCAAATGAAGTCCGAGCACTCTGTGTTCATTCAGAGCTGTGGACTCCCTGAGCAGGGTCTGAGTACACGCTGCCTCGTCTCTGTATGCTGCAGCTCACCTCTCTAGAAGATAAAGAGGGAAACTAATTTAACAAGCAACGTCTCCAAAAGGAATGTATTAGCTTCATTTATTTATATGCATTGATTTCTAAAGTGTAGGTGCTACTAGAGGATCCATGCACTGTGATAGATCTGCAGGAGAGAAGTTTGAAACACTGAGCACACTTTTTTAACTCTTGGGTCATTGGTAAATAGAGCTCCTCGTACACTTGGCTGCAGTTTCTGTTTTCCATGTTTCAGGCCACCTTAGTGAAAAGTTGTGGCCTCTTCCGTATTCATCTTTATCTCTCTGGTGGTTAGCCTCGTCAAGGAATGCAATTTCAACAAATTGAAACTTAAAGACCTAGTTGGCTTTTATTAATAATTCATGAGCTGGGAAGCATCCAGTCTACAAAATAGACAGGAGTTCCACTGGGGTGGCAGCACCATGAGTTTTTGTAAGATAGTTTAAGCAGGAACAAAGAAATAGCTTAGTGCAAAAAGCAGATAATTGGGCAAGATGATCCTTCAAGTCATTCTTTTTGCGTTGGTTAAAGCAGAGAGAACTTTATCATGCCGTCTCGGGATCACCGAGCCCATTTTGATTGGTTACTTGTGAATTTCCTACATTTTCAGAAACTGTCCTGTTTGGAGATTTACCCACTATCTCTTGTGTAATTTCTTGAAAATGCAGTTCTTATAAGTAAGTAGCTTAAATTTTGGTTTGGTGACATGGAAACTTATTATAAATTACTCTATTTTTTATTTGTTGTTTTGTTTTGTTTTTTGAGACAAGTTCTTGCTACGTAGCCCAGGTTAGCCTGAAATTTATAATCCTCCTGCTTCAACCTCTTGAGTACTGGGATTACAAATGTGCATGATAATGCCCAGCTAGAGAAACTCCATTCAAGGGTGATGTATTGGGGCCTATCATAGGACCTCAGTTCAAATCAATGGCTTACCATAAATTCTGTTAACAGCACAATGCCTGGCATATGTTAGGTGACTAATATATTTTAGTTACAGGAAAGAATTCCATCAATTGAGTGAGTTTATGTTGCCACTCCTAATGAAATTAATTTTCAAAGTGTATCATTTTCTATTTATAACTTAATGAAAAAATAAATCATGGAGGGAAGAGAATTAGCAAGTTCATTGATAATCATTGCATAAATGAAGTGTTTGCCATGCACATTCTCACTGTGAAGTGCAAGTCCATTGTAAACTTGAAGACTACAAAAAAGTGAACTGAAAACATCAACGCTGAAGAACGAAGAGGAAAAAGTAACTGTGAAAACAAGGGGCAGAGTTTGATGTGCAAAACATACAGGTCAGATTCGGCCTCACAGAATGAGAAGTTCACATAAAGTCCAAAGTGACTATGAACACTGTGGTATGTGAGATTATTCAACTTCTATTCCAGAGTCTTATCCAGGTTGAAAAAAACCTGTCAAGAAGGACTTTATATATAATCTAAAAAAATCCGTAATCATAGATTTATTCATCCAACATGCAAAAATTTGCTGATTCTAATTTGCTTTACAACTCTGTTAGGCTTCTTGAAAAAATAAAGGAAACACGGTATAGTTCCTGAGTTGTAAATTTTCAACTCTAGTCACCTGCCTACCATAGTCTGGCATAAACCCACATGTAACACAGTTAATTGAATAGACGAACAGCAGAGTGTGACGGGGTTGCAAGGAAAGCAGCTTTCGGTTCCAAATAGGAAGATAATGTGAGGTGTCAAGGAAAAAGAGTGCGTTTCATTAGAAGTAAAAGACAGCAAACACTGATTGTAAAGAGCAGGATTATTCTAAGTTCAGAGAATGGGGTGCATTTGGTGAATGGAATATATTAATATAAAGTTGATGCATGAGGAAATAGGAAGGAACATAGCCCCCAAAGTAGGGTATAGGTAAAGCCAAAAATATACATTGCAACATCTAAAGTTTTCATTTCTTTTTGCTATTGGGATGGGGAATCACTATACTGTTCAGGATCGTCTCAAATTCCTGATCTCAAGCATTCTCTCTATCTCAAGTTTCTGAGTAACTGACTCTACAGGTGTACATTCATACATCCAGCTAGGTGTGCCTTTTACCTCATTCTTTAAGCAAAGCATAGTGTCAGTTTTGAAGTAGGACAGTGAATAACACAAGGGCTCTGATTAGAGGAAAACCAAGATCTGATCCAAGTTACTTTTGTTTCATTAATCTGTTATTTCTTTCTTTCTCAATTTCTAATGATTTGCAGTTCAGCTAACATATTGCTTTTAGAGTAAATATTTTTTTTAACATTTCATAAATTGCCAAATTATAAGTTATTTTAAAAAGGAGCCCCTGTTCCATTTTTCTTTATGTTCTTTATGGTTCTAAGGCCAAGTCCTGGTACATTGTAAATGAACAATAAAAAATTGTTAAGACTCTTTTCACCAATATACTTCATGGTAAAATCTAGCATGGTTACTGATACTTGCTATGTTTTTCTATTGAGCAAGCAAAGTAGATTTTCACCATCTAAAGGAAATATTTTGGTTTTGATTATTTAAAACATTAACAATTTAGAAGGATTAAAATTTAAACCATATGAAAACAAAAATTCTTACAATTATAAATTTCAGAGAATACCATGAGCTGGTTTAATTTGTGTTTTATTGACCAGAGAGTCAATCAACTTACACTTTACCGGGTCTACTATACAACTGTAATTAATATATGCCATTACAATTCTGAGACTGTAAGCTATTCTGCAACAGAACATTTAAGAAATATTTAATTTTATTCATTATGACTTTTTAAAAATCTATTTGCTGCAGTTTATCATAAAATAGATGAAATTTGCTAATTATCAATAGGAATTGTGTTTAAATTCTGTGTGATTAAAAAGCCACTATGACCACCTCACTGAACAAAACGGCTTTTTATTAAATTGAACAGGTAATCAAATAATTTAATACTGTGCTTGGATAATTTTATATCCTGCTGCAAATGTCGCTCAATAGCTTTGCTATTAACAATAAATAATTATTTTCTAGCCTAGAAACTGAGACAATATCACATTTCTACCAAGATTAATTGTGAGTCTTTTTTTCAACTTCCTTCAAAAATAAAGTTAGAATTATAGGTCATTTAGATGTACTTAGAACAGCTTTTTAGCTTTTTAGTTGATGGAGATAGCCCATAATCAATGAATAGAAATATTCAAATAGCGAAGTTCAGAAACTTCACTATTTACAAATAACCCACTCTTCCTGCACAAAGTAGTGGAGAAATAAACAGATTTTAGACTAAGAGAGGCCTCCTTGTGAATCTGATCACCTTTACTAACTGGATGATAACAGGCGAGCATTTTCACCTTTTAAAGATTTAGTCTCCTTACCTGCAAAACAGAAACTTAATATATGGGATTTGGCGTACTCAAATGAGATGGCAGAAACTCAGTGCCTAGGAACACTCATTACTGGTGTGACTAGTAATCCTGATGTGTAGACTTCACTGGGTTAAGGAAGGTCTAGCAGATTAGGAAAACATGCTCCTGGGTGGCTCAGGGAGGCGTGACTTCGGCTACCATTTATGGTTCTTTGCCATATGGTTCTTAGTCCTCTCTCTCGTTTGCAGGGAACCCTGCTCTTTTTCTCAGCAGTCATAAACTGAGAAGTTTTGCTCCTCCACATCTTTGTCCTGGAGGCTTGGAGCCACTGATTAGGCTGAAAACATGAAACAAAACTTTCCTCGGTCAGCTTGTGGGTGTCTGGTATTGTGTCTAGCAGTGGGAAAGCTGACTAACACAACAGTAGAGATCTAATCATTAGAAAGTTCGCTCATTCGCCCTCCTCCTTCTGGGAAGGAAAGAAAGGCGTTGGAGGTTCTTGGTCATTCTAGCTCCATGCAGGGTGAATAATGATTTCAGTCAGGCCTAGGCTAGAGTCGGAGAGGCAAATTTCTTCCTAAAGCGTGGAGGAAAGAATTTGTAATGTTTGGGAACTTTGCCACGTGTGGTGTTTGTTGTGTATCGAGGAGCAGGAGAAGTCTGAAATTATAGCTCAGAACTGAACTATGATCACTTTCAGGGTTTATTTCCTGAAAATTTGACAATTTAGAACTTACCTAGCTGGTGATATTTTTCAGCAGGGATGAAACATGAAGAGGTATGTGATTTACAAAATTTGCAAAACTATCCCTAGAGGAAATGTGGAAAGTGGATTAAAATTGGGAGAAGTTAGGGTTAAAAAATGACTGGATCGGTCTTTCAGTCACCCAGTAGCAAAAGGATAATAATCTCAGTGAGAGGAGCAACGTCTGTGTCTGAGCAAGTGGGAATGGGCAGTATGACATATATAACATTAATGGAGAATAAATGGTAGGTGATAATCCTCCACAGATGGATGTGAACAGGAAAGCAATAAAAATAAAAGTTAGCTGAAGCTTTTTCCTTAAATCAGTGATTATACTAGATATGTTTCCTTGCCATTCTTTAAGATACACAATTTAACGAGAATGGGCAGGGATGAAATAAACAGATGTGAATGAAGAGTTTAATTTTGCTTCTGTTAAGATTCAATAACTTTTGTAAAATCTAGTAGATATTTAAAACAAAGCAGTTTCCAACCACAGATGTGGAGCTCAGGGGAAAGGATGAGACATAGATATGGATCACAAGCTTGGAAATTTTCAGTTTACTCTTGGTAAATGGAAACATACTAAGAGATAAGATTCTCTGTGGACTACTTGCTAGAAAGAGGAGAGAACAAAGGGTGGGTGCCTTTACAGATAGACTAAGATTAGACAAGGTAGTATTTTTGGAATTCCCTTTGAAAATTACTTATTGTAATTTTTTTGTGCACAAGTATTTTAATGGAATTCACACAATAATATTTTGGGGCTTAGAGCCATATTATTAAAAGTCTAAGGAAGAAACATACAGAGTCGTAGCAAAGCCATTACTGGAAGAATGTTAGCAAGAAGAGCCTTGTATTATGCCTTATAACTGCTACTTAACGTTTCAAATTTTTAATGTAAGAGTAGTAGTGACAGTATTCATTCCATGTAGGAAGTAAGAGCTCATTAATGAACCCAGAGCAATCTTGGTAGAAAAGAGCAAATGGCAATTATATAGTAAGAGATGACAGAATGAGTAGGATTTGAGGAATTGCAGGATTTTCATTTCAAAATTTGGTAGTGACAGGAAAAAAGGTAATAAGTTCACATACTGTCTTTGTGGAGGATATGAATTGTAATGGCTATAGAATCAATGACAATATTTTAGGCCTCATATTCATATGAAACAATTCATGGTCTTCTAATTACACATTTTTAAAAAGAATTTACCAAAGATTCTATAGTTAGAGAGCAAGAAACATCAATGCAATCAAAATTTTTACAGTGAGTATTTAATACTCATTCATCTTTTTACAAAGCCATATCTATGTTACTTATTTCTGTAGTTTTTAAGAAATTGCATTTTATCATAAATCGATATTGGATCTTAACTTTTGTTAGTTTTACTGCTTGGTTTTGCTTTCAGCTAAAACTTTCTCCTTGTATATACTATTGCAAAATTTCCCTCACTTAGCTACAGACAATCATTCTTGTCTATTATCTTTTGTGAGTATAAATAATTTGCTTTATCTTGTTATTTAATAATATTTATAGATCAGGTCATGAAGATCTTATCTGGGAGGTCTCTCTTGTAGACTATATAACTTTTGTCTTATATGTCTGAACTCATATATCTTGTCCTCTAATCCTGGGATATATTTTGTTGATCTAATTTTTCCCAAGTCACTTCTACAGGTTTTCAATATTGTGCAGAGAAATTAGGTTGGAAACATAATGGCTTTTAAAAATCTTTAGCAAACAGCCAAACCATAACGTTGTCAACATTTTAACCACAATATTTGTGAAGAGAAAGAATACAGATAAGTGTTAACCCCAAAGACAAATTTAAGGAAAATAAAGACTTGCTAGAGAAAGAATTTAAATAAACACTCAGCTTTCTGTTTGTGGTTCAGTGTAATCTACCAAACCATCTTCCCTAAATGCCAGTGGGGAGAAATGAAACACACTTTTTGTATCCACCATAAAATAGGGCATAGTTTATTCCACTTTATGTATACTGAATTTTGAGATATTCAAGATACCATATTCCTACTTCCTTTTTAAAACCTCTTTTTAATTGATACTCACATCATGATAATATGTCAAATGGATAAGAGTAATGTTGATACTTGACTATTGAGCCCTGGAATATTCATCTCAATGAAACCAGAGAAATGAACAGATTGAAGAGAAAGACATACTAGATGTTGCAGATGAAGTATTTCTCTTCAGAGAATTAAGAGTGAAGACCAATCAGCTTGAGGATACTGAGGCTCAGTGAGATCCATACATTTATGGATGAGTAACCAGAAAGGAAACTCTGAAAAATACTGTGACTTAAGAAGAAGCATTATTATAATGAAAAAGAGGGAATGCTGACAACTTAAAAATCATAAAAATTCTGTAATTTTTGCTTCAAAACAATATATACAAAGTGTTAATTGTATTTCAGAATATGGTTTCTGTAGAAAAAGAGAAAGCTATAAAAAAGAGAAAGGATTCCATGCCAAAATAGAAGGATTGTGGATGAAAATGCAGTGGAGGAAGATACAGCAATAAAAGCTATTTTAATATCAGGTACCAACACAATCTCAGAATTCTCAGGTGCCATAAGTAATCATAATAGACAGACTCAATAGGGTGTGTTATAGGGTAATGTAAATAAACTTCTGTGTAATAATGTAGTTTAAACAAAAATAAAAAAAAAATCAGACTCAGCATTATTTAAAATTGAAGTGACAGTATTTAAGAACAATTTACACACATATCCAGAATGCAAAGGATGAGATAATTTAACGACAGTGAAGAAAGCTTGTCTTCACTATTTCCTTGTTGATGGAACAAAATACCCAAGACCCACAAGTTAAAGGATGAACAGCTTATTTTAGCTCACAGTTTGTAGAGGTTTTGGCCCATAGCTGGCTTGCTCCAAGGCAGGTTGCAATGGGAAACAGGTGTGGAAGAGGAGACACAGTCCCTGGCATGGTAAACGGGAAGCAGTAAGCTTTACTTCTCCTTTCACTTTCTATTCCCTCCAAGCTATAAGCCTATTGGTTGGGGCCACCCATACCCAGGGTCTTCCTTCTTCAAGCAGCCCATCATTCATACCCAAGACTACACTGAAACAATCAGTGGGCTAATCTAATACCACATACCTATGATCTAGCCACCTCCCAAAAGCTCACATATGAGCACATGAGGCTTGAGGGTGGTATCTAGATATAAGTCATAACAGAATTGGACATGGGACTGTTACCAAAACGCTTAGCAATAATTATTGTTGTCCTTGTTCTTCTCAGACAAGCGCAAGATGAAAACACTGAGTGTAGCGGTGGTTTTGGAGCAGAACGCCAGTGAAAAATCCCCAAATCAGAAGCCCATTTCTGCAGGAGCAGGTAGTGGACTTTTTTCCACTTAATTCTTTTGTACGTAATTTGAAGAATAAATATAAATACAGAATAAATAAATAATGAGAATAAATATAAGTAATAACATCTTGGAAATAAATCAAGACAGAGCCAAAAGAGACTAGTCTGAAGATGGAAATGAAAGACAACAAAAATATGGAAACAAAAGAATCCTAGCAAAAAATAAAAGAACTCAAATCAGACATTAAAGTGGTCAAACCAGGAGAAATTTCTTGGATCGGTAATTGCCACATTTAACTGGGTGTCTTCAAATATTTTATCAGAGATAATCCTTCTGAGAATCAGCCTTCTGTGAAAGATCGGATTTCTAATCTCAATCCAAACAATTAATTTACGTGGCTGTTGGGATTTGTGCCCACAGATGGCTTATTCTTTTGTCAGTGAATATAGATTCATAAATATGCCTAAGAAAGAGTGTGTTGATGTAAATAAATATGGCAGTTCAGCAAGGAACTTGAGAAATCCAGTGGGAATTGCTGGCGAAAGAGTTTCCAGGGTTTAGTCCAGATATCTCACATTTCAGATCAGAAGTTTCTGTCATTTACTCAACAGTCTTCCCCCTGTCTGAGGAACAAACTTGAAAAACCACCCCAGCCTACCATCATCTAAAGGAAGGATTTTAAGCCTGCACTTATCACACAGCATTCTGTTTCTATTTGCCTTTCTGGGAAAGTAATCTGCATCTCCAGCTCAGAAATGGAAAGACTTAGAGTAACATTTCAACCTGTGGATCCATCTTTGTAACATTCCCCTTTAAATCTCAGCTTTGCATTGATGCAGATTTGACTTGTTGTTTCAGAGACTGGTGAAACTATTTCATTTGTTACCATCATGATTATGACAATGAATTCATGTGCTACAAGATGAAATCATTCTCTTTTTATCTTATCTTACTTCTGCCTTCTGAAGGAAGATAGAAACAGCCTCACCCCACTCTGATGAGAAAGCACTTTCCATATTTTGTAATTGCTGTCATTTCTGTTGTACTTCAAGGGCACAACACCACTAGATTCTTTAGCAATTTTTGACACAGATTAACAATTTTCAGTATCCTAGTTGCCTTCATAAGTAAGTCTTTTTCTTATCAATGCTCAGAAAACCCAGATAACTATTTTAAGTATGATCTGCCTAGCATTAAGTCTAAAGCTAATGATAAAGTTATCTTCAATCATACTATACAGCAAGCATCCTGCATTTTTGTATGTTGCCCTAAATTCCAGCTGAAATAATTCCTGGGGCATAATTATTGCTTACGTATGTATGAACCCTGCCTACATTTTTTTTTCCAAATGTGGATTTGTATTTACACATAGAAATGCCTCTATGAACTTCATGGACAGTAGAAGCCATGAAATATTCAGTACCTATGCATTTCCTCTTGCTTTCTGATGCGCTTAGCACATCTCATACACACCTCAAAATAGACCAGGAATGTAAAGTATACAGTGGATTTCGGTGGTTAATCTGAATCTCAAATGGGAGTATCCATTGGCAACTCTAAGAAAATAATGTGGTGTAAATGTTAGACAAATTAAAAAGTAAGACAAAGTCCTTACTGAGATTGGTAGGTATTGATTCATTGTTGAGTCTAAGTACACACATTAAGCCTCTTAAGGCACCAAAAAATGCTGCTGAGGTATTATTGGGTTTGCAGAAGAAAGATCAGGATGCCAGAGGAAGAGAACTGCTATTCCCTAGAACTCAGGAAACTCAGTTTTCCTTAGGCACTAAGAGGAGTGAGGCTGGCTAAGTACTGAGGAAGAAATATCAGAGTTTCTGCTAAACACTTATAGAATCCAGCACAAAACACAACTGAGCCTTTAATAGACAAACACTGAAAATTTTGAAAAAAAAATTTTTCTTTTTTTTTTTTTTTTTTTTTTTTTGGTGCTGGGGATTGAACTCAGGGCCTTGTGCTTACAAAGCAAGCAGTCTAACTGCTGAACTAAATCCCCAGCCCAATCTTGAATTTTCAAACAAGAAAAGCCAGCTGAAAGGAACTCATGTAAGTTATCCTTAGACATGAATAAGTTTAATAGAATTAGTCTTAGGAATCACTTTGAAAAATCTACAACTAGAAAAAAAAATAGGTTTAGAGGTCACAGGAGTTTTGACAGTTTGTCCCAGTGAAATTTCCTTTCTAATTAGGGGGCCCCACAGGTGGTCCAGCAGCATCTACCTGAAGCCCTTCGGTGACAGCCTACAAACCTAGTCTTTGGCATGAGTCCAAGGTGATGGCTCAATTCAGGACTTAGCACCAGAAAAGACTTTAATTCTGTGCTTGCCACTTGCAAGGACAAAGCACTATGTTTCAGAATTTTATGATATATACATATATATATATATATCATATATTTTTAAAGATCCAAAAAATAGGAATAACGTGTACTATGAACAACAAAAATAAACATGAATTTTCTTTGCTGTAAAATGTAAAACAAACATATGATAACTGAATCTTAGGGTTTGGAAGATAATGATCTATTGGAGTAAAATTGGCTTCTTTTTCAGTTCTTCCTATTTTATTTTTACTGTATGCAGCAACATAGAACAAATATAATCCTTGTTCTAAAAAAAACAAACAAACAAAAAACAAAAACAAAACTCTAATTATTGGAGGCCATCACTTTTTTGTTTGACCTGTTTGTCTTTTGGAGTCCAAGTACTTTCAGACACAACAGGGTTGCTGTTGCAAGACGCCCTCTCTGTTAGCTGGTTCGCGCTCTCTGAGTGGAGCACCTCCGGTTTGCCGGCAGTGCTCTGACAATGGTGAATTGGAAGTGAGTATTACGGGATTCAGGATTCAGTGAGATGACTCTTCTTGGAACAGGACACTATATTTTATTTATATGCCTTAAGTATTCTCAGCTACATGTTCATAAAAAACAAACTATTTCAATGTTCATTGAAATCTTCTTTTTACTGTTTATTTTGTACCCGAGACTTTCTTCACTATAGTAACACTTGGACTAGTACGGGGCTTCAAATTTGATGTTCAAAGAGATTATGTTTTACACTGAATTACATAAAGCTGTACTTGAAATTTCAGCAGACAGAAAACTAGCTAATGTCACAGAAGCTTCATACAATCATTATTTGTCAATATCCTTGTCATATAAAATAAGAAATTAGAATCAGACAAGAAAAACTAGAGGATGGGATGAAGGTGAACAAAAGTCAGCTGCCTCCAATGCAGGTTACTTCTGTTCATTATGGGACTGCACTCTGCACACTCATCATCGGGAGCCAGCACCAACTCTGTGCCCACCAGCGGGCCATCATAGAAAGACTTCGGTGTTACACTGCGTGCATCCTCATTTCCCCAAATGACTTTCACCTGGTTAGATAGGGAGCATTTTGAGGAAATGATCCTGGCTCCTTCCCTGTAGCCTTGGTTGACAAGGTCTAAGGTAAGAAAGCTTGTTTGTACTGGGTTTGCAGAATAACAGGCCTGGCTGTCCGGGCCCCAAAACAAAAGCTTATTCTGTACCCATTGCCCTGTACTCATTTCCCTGTTTTGCTAGTTCTTGATAATGCCACAAGCTGATGTGGCCTTCTGATTATGTTTTGCAAGTTGTTTACCTTTGCTTCAAATGACTCAGTACGTTCCTTTTATATTATGCCGTGCTGAACCTTGTAAGTGAAGATTGCGCTGAAGCCTATAAATAAAGATTGCACATTGCACTGCAGCTATTCTGCTCATCAGGCTGAATGCTTCACCCGGTCCCAGCTATCCTGTGTGAATTTTCTTTCATCCTCACCACTCCTCTGTCCTGTTCAGCTCGGCCATGCAGATTGTGGCACTCACAGTGTCCATGTAAACTACAGAAAGCATTTGTATTGTACTAAATGAAGGCTTAGTACTGGCTAGCCTTCCTCAGAAAGTGCCTACAAAGTGATCAGAATTTGCCGATTTGTTAGGAAATGACTGTTTTCTTCAAAAATCCACTTTGCAGAGGACCCGTTAATGGCATCCAGTCTTCCACTACTTTTAAATGTTTCAAGATCATTAATCTTTTGGTTAAAAAACTACAGGGAATGGGGAGAAAGAGGAAGCAAAACTTAAAGTTTTAGATATACTAATAATTGAAGGTCAATCAGAAAAATATTGAGCATCTGGCAATGAAGATGTACTCAGGGCAAGCAACTCTGGAGGTTGCACCTGCTGGAACATGGCAGGAGCTGTTGATTGTAGGGAGTGTGGGGTGGAGGTGATCAGCCCCTACACATCCCGAAACTTCATGGACCACTCCTTAGAAAGTGACAGTGGCCACAATATATATCAAGGACTCGACTGGCTTTTCTTTATCTGAGTCCATCCTTCCCACAAATGACAGTTCTTTTGCCGTCTTTTGTTTGTGCATGTGTGATATACACATTTGCATATATGTATGAATGTATTATGACTACACAGCATATAGGTATGTATATAGCATGTATGTATATGTATGTATATAGCATGACTATAGCATGACATCATGCTCACATATTATTCATTGTTTTAGTCTCTTATCAGCATTCTTAGGTAAATATATTCCAAATTATGAGCACTTCTCTTTCTTTTCTTTTGTAGGTATTGTAGGAAAATATCTGAATTCCGGAGCCGAATTTTTGGTATTTTTATGTGACCAGGAGAATGTTTTTAAAGGGTCGACTACTTTTTTGCCACATCCTGTATATTTGGGGAAAGTCGATAGAGTATGTTGTGGGAGGTTAGCCAGAAGGTTCCCAAGAAACAGCCCAGGCTGCCCCTCTTGCATTGGCTACAGTCAGGAAGGTACTGAGAGTTCCTGTCTCGGGGGAGTGTCTGACTGCCAGTGGGGCTGAAGGAACACACGGCTTTCTGAAGAGAAAGGTCAGGCTGGGTTCTTGAGAGTGTGATTTCGAGATTAATCAGTCCCCCAGGGAGTGCCCCTGGAGAGGATTTTGGAGCTAGGAAGTATTCTTCAAATTGAAAAACCAGGCTGCTGAGAGTATAGCTGTCTCTACTCCAAGCTGTCACAGTAACAGAAAACGGCCTGTCATGCCCAGCTGATGGTGCAATGCTCTGCGGGAAGATTCCGTCATTGAAAATGTTACTATTTTCAGTAAATATAGTTGATTAAAAAAAAAATCTGCATGTTGCTGCCCATGATCTGCTACTAGAAAAAAAGGGAAGGGAAGAGAAGGGAGAAGAATGAGAAAAGAAAAGAAAAGAAAAGAAAAGAAAAGAAAAGAAAAGAAAAGAAAAGAAAAGAAAAGAAAGGAAAGGAAAGGAAAGGAAAGGAAAGGAAAGGAAAAGAAAAGAAAAGAAAAGAAAGGAAAAGAAAAGAAAAGAAAAGAAAATTTATTAATTCTATTTGCAAACAGGCTTTACTGGAGTTCTCCATCATTTTTTTCTTCAAATAAAAATAACAGTTCCTAAAATATAATCAAAATTATACTTGTGACAGTTTACAAACTGTAATAATCCAAGAAAGGCTAGAACATAAACCAAAATTTAAAGAAAAATAAAAACTTACATTTCAAAGATGACCTTGAGAACCAAAAACACTACACATGGCCTGTTTTTCTATAAAGCTATATGTGAACCAAACTGAGAAACTAACTGAAAAAAAGAATGTCTTATACTTTGTGGTAGCATATGTCACAGATGAGTGATCTGTTTTTAATTTAAAATTTCAATGCCACGTCTAAATAATGAACTGATGAAATATGTATTTTAATTTGAAGGGAAACAGAAAATTTTGAATGGAAAATAAGACTATTTTACTGTGATATAAAGTATGCCAAATTTTGATTACAATTTATAAATGGAAAATAATTCAAGGACTTTTTCTGATTTTCTGATTTTTGAAATCATCTTTTAAAATATAATTCAGACATTTTGCATGTGTAACAAAATTTTTCTCCATGTTACTGTAATTCTCAACTTGTGTCACGTGGTTGCTTATCCATGAGGATAATTCATGCAGGAATTTGTGAACTTCCTCAGAACTATTAGTAGGAATTGTGTGTCATCTTGGATAAGAAGGATTTGTGTATAACCTGGTCTCATGTAAATGGTGTATATGTGATCATTTTATGATAGATTTAAAGATTCTGAAAGGAGAATTTTAAGTCAAATGTCTACTTCACAGAGCGCCATTTTGTTTTAACATCTAGTGATTTGTAACTCATGAAATTTAGCTCAAAGGGATTATTAGAGATGACCAACTCATACATTAAAAAAGAGATACTGAGTTATTCACTTTTGAGTACTCCCTACTTGTCCAGAGTAACTGTCTGCCACATCTCCCTTTCTCGCTCTCGCTCTCTCTCTCGCTCTGTCTCCTTCTCTCTCTCCCTCTCTCTCTTACCCTTTTCCTCACCTTCAAATGACTTGTCTTCTTTTATTAAAAAAAGAGAGAGAGAAATCTGGAGATGCAGGTGACTTGGTCCGGGTCATCATCATTATCATTACCGATATCAATATCAATATCAATATCAAGATCAATCTTATTAGTACCTGTATGAGATCTTCAATTCAGGCATCTTAATTACAAGCTTAATGATGACTGGACTTTGTCAGTCCTCTGCTTCTGAAGTTCTACTTCTAAAATATGAATTTTTCTAAAAAAAAAAAAAGAATCAGTTCAGACACCAGGTACAATTTTATTTCCTTTGCTAATTTTCTAATTTTGAACTTGCCCTTGGGATCCACCAAGATTCAGAGGTGGATTGGAAATTGAAAAATGGCCCAACTGGAAAAGGGTGTGTATGCATAGAAAGACATCGAAATGCATTTAATTGTACAAACTAAACCAAGTTTTGTAAAACAATTTTTTCATTAACTAATGAAAAAATATCAAACCCAACATTGAAACCAAACAATAATGCCATGTCCTGTTGATCACTCTTCTGTAGTTCCAGACTTCTTAGTCCCACAGAAAAAATGCTGAAATGAATGTGAATGTCACTGTGCAAAATATGGTAGCATTCATATACCAATTCTAGTCAAAATAAGTTGTCTGCAGGCTGAAAGATAGTCCAGAGGGAGACAGCATGGGTCCTGGAGGATTCCCACCACGTAGATGTCTCCCACTCTCTATTAAGTACACTTTAGTTGTGACTCAGTATTTAATATAAAAATATGGTTGAATGATGTAAATAGGATAATGAACCAGTTGATGTTTTTGATGGATCAAATATAAAGTTGATTAAGTATAGAAAAATTTCTTGGCTAATGAATGCACAGATTGTGCAGAGCACAACATTCTGAAAACAATAAGAAAGACTGAGTAATCAAGCTAGAAGAAAGAGAGAATGAGAGAAATAAAAGAGACGGGGAGGGAAGGAGAAAGAAAAGGAGGGAGGGAGGAAGGAAGGAAGGAAGGAAGGAAGGAAGGAAGGAAGGAAGGAAGGAAGGAAATAGTAGGAATTTAATTAAATTTGTCATAAACTGTGATTTGCCCTACTAACTATTCATATCTCCAATCTTCTCATTTCACCAAGAAAGAACTTTGGCTGAATGGAGAAGTGACTGAGGAATGAACGGGATTAGAAGTAACAGAAATCTGGCTCCAAATATAGACACCATGTGTGGGTCCTATTGCCAGAAATTTAACAACCTAGAAAGGAAGATATTTATGAAAATAAGTACCACACAAAGTAAAGTAAATTTTAACTCTGTATACTTTGGAGAAGTAATGATATCTTCATGTATGAAAATGTATTTGATCAAAGGCATGAGAACTTTGAAAACCTAAAGCAACGAGAGTCTGCAAATAACTTGAAAAGGAAGTGGTGATATGATGCATATCTGTCTCTCAAGCAGACACGACATCTTCTCTCTCATTTACTTCTCCCTTAAGTGGTCCTTAGGTAAGGGTTCACATCACCTTAGTTAAGTGTTGACATCACATCATCATAGGTGAGGAACTGGAGTCCACAGGTGTTTGGTAACACACTCAAGGCCATGGTGGCTGGGGCAGGATTCAAAACTTGGTATTTATTTCTTAAATTATGCCTCAGGGCTCCTCATTCCTTTCTACATACTACGAAAAAGGAAAGACTGCACATATTCTGAGATTCTGTATCTAAGAGAGAATGCAGTGGATTACAGAGTTGTGTTCTTTCAGGGACCTTAGCCAGAACTTCAAGGAGAAACAAAAAGGCTTCTTTGCTTAGCTCTTTCCACTGGAAGGGACATAATTCTACCCCATGGGACTCTCACTGACTAAAGCAGGCGAGAAGTACTCCCACTTCCTGAACCAATAGAAAATTTAGTTTTGAACACTTTTGCACACTAGTTCTGGCATAGACAGCTTGTTTTTCATGCTGTCATTTTGCTCCTAATTAAAAGGCATATACATTCAAAAGTTATACATTCAAAAGTTATACATTGTACTAAAAAAAAACTGCTGGGGATAACCTGAATTTCATTAGTAAATTCCAAAAATTAGAGTAAGTGCTTTCAAGTTTGAGTTGGTTAAAAAATGTCAGTGTTGAGCTTTAGGAAGAAAGTGAAGGAAGAATACCATGCAGAGTATCCGAGCATATCCATTCAGTCTATATGGAACCTCGGACTGTCAAATTTCATTCTGTTCTTTCAAATTTCATTCTTTGTCACCCTGTTGATATAGATGGAAGTGGAAATTACCAAGTTTAGAAGATACTTAAACACCAAGTAAAGGACATTTAATCTGATGTACCCCATGATTTCTCTATTTTCTTTGTCTACCCTCAGTTGAACCCCATCACAGCAACATTTTTTTAATATAGTACCTGGAGTTTGTGTGTGTATGTGTGTGTGGAAGGGGGTCCAGAAACCTTTTCTGATTTGCAAAACTTTAACATTTGAATATTTCAGCTTAATTTGACATCATTCAGGGCTTTTAGGATTGTTATTGAAGTTATAAGAAGTTCATAAATACAACTTTAGGTTTTTAAAGTGGGGAAAATAACAGTTACATTAGAAATGGAATGGAAGTTTTTAAATATAAATATCTGCCTTTTGGCTCAATTTGCTCAAAATCACAATACACTGTGTGAATGTAAATTAATTGGATTGACATTTTTATAACTAGATTAAAAATCATTCAGTTAGGTGAATATTATTTTTAAAGTAGTCCCCATAGAACACTCTTATGGTTATTACAGCTATTCACAAGGTGTAAAAATAGCAGCAGTTCTTCTGCATTTATCTCTGTATTCAGGGCACAAAATGTAAAACATGTAAGTCTCATGCATTTACTGTGTTCCATATTGTTTATTTTTCTACCCTCATCCAAGAATGTATCTTATGACCTTATTTCAAACAAGTTACCTAATATTTTAAGGAAGTTCCCAAGGAGAATTTCTAACATTTTTTCCAGGAAAGATGCATCCTTGGATTGTTTAATGTGAAGGGCCCCTTTGTACCCATTAAGAGGACCTAAGACAAGGAAATCACAAACATTATTCAGAAGAAGTGTTGGAAAATTCCTGGCATTGACTTAAAACTAATCCATGACTGCCTTGTCTAATTCTGTGAAGTATGTTATTGGTATTTTGATTAGAATTGCATTAAATCTGAATAGTAATTTAGGAAGTATGTAAAAAAAAAAGATAGTATTCAACAGAAAGGAGAACTAGATAGGGAAAAGGGGGATAAAGAAGGAAGGTTAAAAGAAAAGTAAGATGAAAGGGAAAGAAATGGAAAAATGTAAATAAACTTGTTGCAAATAGAGATGGGTAGGTAAATGGAAGGGAGGGGAGGGGAAGAGGGGAGAAAACCAAGATACAAGATGTACAGGTACAAAATAACCATGTTGATTATGATCATTACGTATACAATGCACCGATACATGTTCTTGGTAAAAATAAAAATTAACAAAACAAAACAAAACAAACAACAACAACAACAAAAAACTAATCCACAATCTTTGCTTCCTGACAGAGTTACAACATTCCTGGATTTAGCCTTATTCCAGAACTTCGTGTTTCTGTGGATAGCCCTAGAAAGCTGTTCTGTAGGCTCCTGGCCCTTCTCACTTTTGACCTCCGTAATTTGTACATATTCCATTTTCCTCATCACGTTGGTACTGCTTTGGCCCATTGTTCTTCTGATCCACCCCCAACCTCCAGCATTCCAAAAGTGATAGGTAGCTTCTCAAGCTCCTTATTTGGAACAAAATAATGGAGAACTGTATTTGAGGTACATATTCTAATGTATGTTTAAAAGTCAATCACATTATCTGAAACCACCTCATAAAAGTCATGATTAAATTAAATTCAGTTTCCCCAAATAAATATGATCCTGGTCCTATGAACCGAGTAGCCGAATGTGTCAGAATATGAAGCAAGCAGGAGTGGATAAAGGTATTTCACAAGGTCTTCCGTTTAGAACACCACCCAATTTTCATTCTGAAAGCCCCATCAAGCCTGTCCTTCCTGTCAGACTTTCCTTGGACCGTGCCACTGCACAACCACCTCATTCGTTATCTATGACACCCATTTCACAACGATTCACCTACTTAGCTATAATTTTTGCTATTTGTCAAGTAGAATATCCACTTAAAACTATGAATATTCCTTAGTTTCTCTGCATATTCTTCCTGCCTCCTTGATTCCCGTGATTAGATTTTGCACTGTGCTAGATCTTAACTCATAGTGAGTTCTCCTCTATATGTCCTGTACTAATAACAGGCTTAATAGTTTTTATTAACGATTTTGTTAAAGATTCCTTTGATGGACTTGCTTATCTTGTAGATAAGAAATCCCATTTCTGAAAATACAGTGTTTTTATTAATATTATAGTTTCCTTTATCTCACTTTGAAGTTGGGCACTTAGAATTTTTTTCAGTTTCTGGATTTGGAGAAGAGGAGCAGGCCTTTTATCCTCAAGTTACTGTTTAGTCTGTACATGGTTTGATGTGAAGGACAGTTAGTTAAGCCTAAAATCATTAGAGAAGATTAAAGAAAAACAGAAGAAGTCCATGAACATTCATGGACTTTGCTGTGACTATTGATAAGGAAGTACTGGAAGGACCCATGTTATCGGAAAAATCTACATATGAGAATTTTATGTCATACTGCAGTTAATAATTTAATTGAAGACCAAGAAGAGAGTCAGTCATAAATGTACACCTGTGAATAGCAAGTAAGGCACAAAAGACATGTTGAAATGTAACAGAACTAATGTTAACTCATAACTAAATTTAAACATTTTTTACATATCTATCAGAAAGTCTGTGTTAGCAGATAAGAATGAAAATAAATTTGGAGATGGCAATTGAATACAAATTGCGCAAATGTCTGCCATGAAATATGTCTGCACTAGTTAAGATAATAAATACAACTGCCTGAGTTACAATTTTTGTGTTCTATACTCATCTGTTCACATCTAGAGTGTAAGTTTAACTTCTGGATAAAATATTTAAAAGGATATTAACATATTAAGGCAAATTGATAGTGCAATGCCTAGGGTGATGGGAGTATAGAAACTAGCTGATATGATTAAAAGTTATAGCAGGTAAAAATGTCAAATAGGGGAACTAAAGAAATGCAGATAAGGAGGAACGCTTCTAATACTTGAAGCACTGATATGTGGACAGAGTACTCTTTGTGTTAGAAAAGTTGTTGCAAATCTATGCGTATTGATAGTAGATTCAGCCAAAGAGTGGCTGCCTAACAAACTCACATGGAAACAGTGGATTCTGGTGATTCTGGGCTCCCAACCAGGGGAGCTGTTAAGGCAGGTAATGAGGAAACACCTGCTAAGCATCCTTGGTAGGGATTCTAATCCTACAGAGAAAATACCTTCTAAGATGTTTCTTCCCCATAGAGCGATATGGATCTAACAAGAATAAAATCAGAAAGTTGACTTTGCTTTCAAAATAAAACCCAATATTATCTCTAAAAAGCTGAATGTTTCGAAGCAGTCTATCATTTAATATCTAATAAGTGCTCATTGCGTTCCATGTAGGGCACAGAACAAACTATCAGAGAAGAAATAATATTCTCTTTCTGTTGCGTGTTTGGCCTCACCACGCAATAACCGCACCACAACCTTCAGCCGCGGAAGACAACCTGGACCACTGAGATAATTGTTGAGGAGGCTTTTAAAATGGATTGTTGTGGGATTAACGCCCGTGTTTCTTTCCTTGTTCACACGCTGTGCTAAGCACATGCCATCAAGGCCAGGGAGATAAAGTGAACTTTATTCCTTGAAATCACAAGCAACATTCATTCTCATAGAGCTCCTGAGACTGAGGGGAGAAACAGAGCATTTCCCACATCTGTTTTTATTTAAGAAATGTTCATGTAATTTAACTGCCACCTGACTTTTATTTTCTTTCATGAAGAGGTGCCAGATATGATAAGCACCCGATAAGTCAAAAGCCACTTTCAGCCTCATTGTCCATTTGTGTTAACAAAGCCTCATAAAAGCAGATGGATTGCACAGGCCAGCTTCTTTCTATGATCAGCCAAAGATAAATACTCTGAGCCTTATCAGCTGAAAAGGAAATTCTTCATTTTTATCAGAGAATAGACTTTAGTTACTTAGCTTGAAATAAAAATCAATGGCTTTAGTTGCCATTGTTAAAAAACGAAAAGTAAATCCCCCCTTTTTTATTAAACCACAGAAAAACACCCAGGTTTCCAAATAATTTCCTCTCCTATAAATCCTGAGTTAAACAGTGAATCCTGACTCAGTTAACAAACTGAATGAAGATAGAAGTGTGGACACTGTATAAGGTATCAAGAATTTTAATGAGATCATAAAACTAAATTTCCTCATTATAATTATTTCAAATGAGTCCTAAAAAGTTTGGATCCCAAGTTTATACCCAAAGTCTCACCTAATATAATGCACTTCACCAGCTCACACTGTAGATTTGCCAGGCCTCAGTGTATTTCATCCTTCACAGACACCTAGGATTCTACTTACACTGCTTTCAGGTCACAGTGACCCCCAATCTTTTAATTAGCATGTATTCTACTAGCCATTTCAGATTCATGTAGCACATTATCTTGGCATTTGACCTTGGACCTGAGCCCACCGAGTTTTCCTGAAGGCACAGTTATGTTCTCAAGGCTGGCAGCAATGTTGGTCTGGCGCTAGGGTCCTCTGACTTCAGAGAATTCATACTCGGACACCGAGTGTCTGGCATCAATCATGTTCACCATTCTTTCTTTCAGGAGGTATATTCTGTCTTGCTAACCCCTGAATTTTGGCTTCACCTACATTAATGTAGTGAAAGAGAAACTTTCAGACTTAAAGAGAAAAATAATCACTTGCTATTTAAATCCTTTGTGCATTGTATACTATCTGATTAGCCTAAATGAATGATTTAGAGAT
>PVJO010026223.1:0-21469 GCA_004026905.1 Hystrix cristata
CACAGCAGGCAAGGCAGATTGAGCAACCCCCTATTCCTGTAAGGAGGGGTGACACTTTTTCTCGGATGCTGGGGTACTTGTTATTTTGCAAACTTCTCCAAAGAAATGAAGAAAAGGTGTGTATTTGTAGTCAAGTTACTTTTTAAAAAATTTAGATTGAGTGGAATGTTTTTCCCATCTTAATACATTCTAGTGGTAAACAGAATTGGACATATTTAAATAACTAATTATACACTCTTTCATGTGCAAATATATGTACAGCATGCTTTAGTATACATTAAGAATGTTTGCATTGCTTATTAACTAGGGGTAAAAAGGAAACATTTCACAAAAATGCTTTTAATCTGTACTATCTATATACACAAAAATCTAGTTTTATGTATTTCTATCTTTATACAGTACTATTAATTCTGTGTTTTAAACCTTGGTCCTCATTATATATGCAATTTCATGATAAATGAAGCTCTTGCCACTTTTGGTGGTAATTTCTGTCTAATGCTAAAATATTTTAATTTAAGTCTCCAAATATTATTTTTGAATGAGCCTGATATTTTTAGCAATTGCTTGAAACACAGAGAAATTTGTAATAAAGAACAAGTTTTATATACAAATAAAATTTTAAAATGTATTCATACTGCCATTATCAAACAAAGTTGTTACATTTAGTATAGAATATTCTTAAGAAAGAGGTACAATGTTTATTATGTTTTCTATTTTAAGCCAGTTAATTTTTTTTGTTAAGAAAAAGAATCCCATTGCCTTTGGACAGAAACCTAGTATCATATGATAGTTCTCTCTTCAATTTTTTAAGGAACATCCACACTATTTTCTATAACAGCTGTATGGTGTATAGATTTACATTCTCACAAATAGTTTATAAAATTAAATTTTCTTTCTCCAACTTACAGAAATATTTGTAGTTTTTCCTTTTATTTTTATGTTTTGTTTTTTGCTAATAGCTATTCCATTGAAGTGAGTTACTTTGCCATTTCAGATTTTGTTTTCATTTCCTTCATGATTATTGATGTTTACCATTTTTTCCATACACCCTTTGGCCGTGTGTTATAAAAAATGTCTACTTAAATTTTTTGATACCTTATAAATCGAATTGTTTATTTCTTTGTTTTTGAGTTGAGTTCATTATACATTCTTGATATTAATCCTCTGTCAAAAGTATAGCTTGTAAATATTTTTCCAATTGTTTTTTGTTATCTGTTCACACAACTGATTATTTTTGTGTTAGTTTGCCAAAGATATATCTCTATGGCCGTGTTTATTGCAAAATATTCACAGAAGCCAATATGCAAAACCACTGTAAGTGTCCATCAGCAGATATGAAGTACTACTCAGTGAGGCATTTTCACTTCTGGCAACATTCATGAACCCGGCAGAAATATGTGTTGAATGACATAAACCAGCCACAGCAAAACAAAACAAAACAAAACAAAACAAAACAACTCATGATCTCACCAATATGTGAAATCTGAAGAAATTTATCTCAAAGAAATAAACAGTATTACAGTGGTTACCGAGGATTAAAGAGAGCAGGGGGAGAGGAGGATGGGGAGGGATCAGTTGTTGATACAAAGGTGCAGTTTTGTAGGATGGCGCTCAATTGCACAGGACGTGACTCTATGCAAAAATATTGTACTATTTCAAAACAGCTAGAAAGAATTTTGAATGTTCTCACAAGAGAGAAATAAATATTTGTGGTGACTGATAGGCTAAGTACCCTGATTTGCTGAAACCTCACACTGTACCACATAAAAATGCAATTACATGAATGGACCTCATAAATGTATAATTATTATTTGTCAATTAAAAATAAAACAAAATTTTAAAAGATTATGAAAAATAAAATTTATTTTACTAAAGGAAAAGACAAAGAAAATCCTGGCTCTGAGACTCAGACATAGGCTCATACTCTTTTCTGAAACTTTCTGTGGACACCTCAGATTTGATGGGGTGCAGAAGTCAATACTTCATGGGCACATTTCTATTAGCACCCTTTGGCCTAACCTGCTCTCCGATTCTGGTCAGCCTCCAATCTGAGCCGCCACTTGTTCTCATATTGTGAATCACAGATTCCTCACTGCACCTCTTCCAGCATCTGAGTTGGGAGCCTCTTGTTGGATCTGAATTGATCTTCAGTGTTCCTGAGTTGCAGAATATTGAGGATACATTGCTTAAAACTACAGTTTGCATACAAAATGTAACATCTTTAATGGAAATAAAATTGTTCTTATTTACGTATTATTATAAATTAGGTAAAATTCAGCTTTATCCCAATGATATTTTGGTAAGAAACAGATTCTTAGTAAAAGAAGAAAATTTCCCCAGAAGCTTTATTATTTGATATAGGACAAAGTTAGAAAGTAGAAGGTGTCAAAAGATGAGGTAGTGACACTCAGAAAGGTAATACGGGCTTGGAGATACTGTCCTCCTGCAACTTTGTTTTGGATTATATAAATATATACCCTCACAGTCTTCCTTTGTGGCTATTTTTGGAAATTCATTCTTACTCAATTGGAGATGATTGATGAATTTCCTAATTGTCTTGACTTCTGAAATAAAGATTTACCCTTCTCTATCACCACTCAAAAAAAAAAAATGTCCCATACAAAAAGTTCTAGTTTATGAAGAATTTATACACATATTATCTACTTCGGTTAATAATCATTTTTTTTTCTAAATACATCATTAAAGTACTAAGTCAGCCAGAGGTGACAGTGGCAGATTAACTACTTCAGTAAAACTTTTATGTTAAGTCTTGTCACTATTCTACTTCCACACAGTGTTTTACACTAATTGTGGTATGTATTACTTCATGTATATATACAATATATATAAATTGGCTGTCTTTCATAAATACACATCTTTTGGTAATTGATTTTCTATTTTCATTTGCATTCCTGAGTAGTAATGAATAAACTTATGTAGCAAAGTAGTTAAACTGTTATTTCCAATTTATTTGAAATGTTTTGAAATACTTCCTAAAATAAAACTTGGTTGTACTCTTGGAATTTGTTCGGTAGCTTTTCACAGTTGCCACCTCTGAAGAACATTGCTTTCCTTTCTCCTTTCCCTCCCTTTCTCTCTTCCCTTACTTCATTTCTCTTTCCTGCTCTTTACTTCTTTTCTTTACTTCTTCCTTATCTCCCTTTTTCTTTCCTTCTTTCTTTCCATTTCCTTCTTTTTATATATCATCACTAATTTAAAAACACATATACCTCTGGTGGTTGTTTTTGCTTTTATTGATTTAACATGTAAGCTCTTTTCCTGCTCTCTGGAACTTGAGGATCTATGTATAAACTAACCAACACTAGCTCCTATTGATTTAATTTTGGGGTAATCATACTTCCCAACTCAATGTACAATGGTCAACTACAGTAAAGTGTAAAATAAGAAGACCTGTTGTTGTTCAATTAGAAAAACAGGGATAATTTTTAATTTATGAGGTTGTTGTAAGATTTGAAAAGGTTAATAAATGAAATATGCTTGCAAAGTACAGCAAGCATTAAAACATCAATGTAGTGATCTTTGTAATCACATATTAAATGAGGGATAAAGAGATGCAAGTTATTGAAGCACAAGTTATAGATACATTTACTAAGCTCTTAATTTGAGTGTACAATTCATCATTGTATGCAGAGAAAGAAATCACATAAATACCTATGAAAAACTCTAAAGGAGCTGGGATTTTACTCTACTATAATTTAACAAATATTTGTACCACAATTTTATTGGTAGTAACCTTGAGCTCCAGAGATGGTAAGTCATAGTGAGGAGACAGATATTTGTCAGTCCTGCTTCATTTCTTTTGTTTTTTTCTCTTTCTCTCTCTCTTTTTTTTTTTTTGCAGCAAACTTACACCTTGGCTGACTACACTTCCCACTTACCAGCTCTGCCATGTTTAGAGCTCAGTGTGAGTATGACATGAATAACACTGAATCGACCAATCTAGCTCCAGGGGAGAGAAGTGCAGTGTCTTCACAATCGAATTCATTCAGGTCATCCCGGGAGACCACCTGATCTGCAGCAGCAGTTCACCTCCCTGCCTCTGCTTCCATCTCCAATTCCGCCACTGTTCTTCCTCTTTCCCTTTCTTTAGATCAGATGTTTTAAATTGCTGTGTGTGAAAAATTTTTGAATTGACGCTTTTTCCTAGACACAGCTCAACAATATTAGTCAATTTCCACAGCAAAAATATGAGCTCTACCGTTGAAGTTAAGCTTATGTCTTTCTCCATAATCATAAATTTCTGCACAAATTTTAGAGATTATTTCTTAGGGGGAATCCTATATCACCAGTCATCGTGCTCTATTGAACATGATTTGTGGAATATGATGTCGTTTATTTTTCTGAATGCAGATGTGAGACTGCAAATACATTCGTATGTCATTTACTTTTGCTCATGACTCTCTCCTACCGGCCAATTTAACATTAACTCTTCCCAGGCTCACGGCTCTTCTTTCCTCTCTCAATCTTGTTTTACCCTGAATAAACATTATGGAATCAACATTTGAATGTTGAGGTATCTAAATTGTTGAAGGGTATTCTTCTGTATGGTATAAATAATGAAGTCAATCATTTCTAACCAATCTACAAGACGAGTAATGAAATAGATTCCACTTCTATTAGTTTTGGCATTTAGATCTTATTTCCTATCAATTCATTTTCAATATAGTCACAGTGAACACTTTATTTGATATGCAATTTTTACATATTTTCTCGCTGTCTGAAGCTCATCTTTTCATTTTCTTAGATATGGACTTCAGAAGACTAATGCTTCTAATTTTTATTTGGTATAATTAATATTTTTAATTGTTATTTTTGCTTTTTATTATCACGTCGGAGATCTTTGTTTCATTATACTTGAGAAAATATCTTCCCATGTTATACTTCATGTACTAATTTATATATATACATATATTTGACATACAGAGAAGTTCCTAGATTTGCAAATGAATACCCAATTGTCTCAAAGACAATTGTGAAAAAGATATATATTTCTTCAATAACTTTTTCAATATTAAACACACTAGTTCATGTATTTCTAAAATTTTTAAAACCTATTTGTCCAAATTTCAACATATTTGTCCTTTAGTAAATAGAATGTCTTGGCTACAGTTTACAAGTATGTCTCAAATTGTATTATGTGAGTTCTCTAACTTGTTCTTCTCAGTTTTAAGATAAATGAATATTATTAAGTAAGATTTTGGGGGATAGAAAATTGCATTTTCATCATTTGATATTAGACAAAGTTTTATATTTGCTAATATTAGCAAGATTTTATTATATTTTTAAATGATTGTGCTCTTTCCTCATTACTTCCAGCCTTCTTTCATCACCAAGTTGTGAAATAATTCCTAAATTTTACTCCTAAGATGAAATCACTTTAAAATTTTTACTACCTGTATTTTCCCCTAGCAACCTGAATCTGTTTCTATATAATTAATGAGTTCAATATAATATGAATTTATTAATTTTTTATTTCCTTACTTTTAAAAAAATGACTTGTAGCATTTAATTTTAATATCAAGAATACGAGTAGTACAAAATGGCAATGGATTTTCATGCTGTCTGTATTTAGCCTGTACACAAGATGGGGCATCTGGAAGGGCACTGAATGCTTCCTTGATGTTTATGTTATTGTTAAATAACTTCGTGTTTTACCTAAAGGAAGAGACTCTTTGAACATCACTGAGCTATTTTCATGGCACCATATACTCGCATAATATCACCACAATTTTAAACCTTGAATCATGGATAAGGAGGTTGATAAAGAGCCAAGCATCAGTTTTATATGTGTTGGGGAACTATCCATGTATTCTTTCTCTGATGTGAAAATTATTTGTCATGATCATGTTTTGTGAAGAAGTGTTAAAAACTGCTACCTAATCTCTCTCTTTTTTTTTTTTTTTGCACTGGGGATCAAACTCAGGGCCTGTGCTTGTGAGGCAAGCACTTTAACCACCGAGCTAAATCCCCGCCCTGATCTCATTTTAAATACCTCCAACTCTACCTGTACTAACACTGTACTAACACTGAGTAGCAAACCAATTCATAAGAGACCCAAGATTAATTGGTTATAATTGTAATTTGTTTATGGTTTTGAATAAAGGCATTTAGGCAAAAAGAATAGTGTGTATACTAGTAACAGACTTCTACCCTTTGAAGTTACATGTAGAACCATTCACAATATTTTATAAAGTTTGGCGACTTTACTGGGATTAGATTCAGAGTTGAGATACATTATATGTAGTGAGCCCCACTAATTAAATCAACTTAGATATGTTGCTAAAAGGAGAGTACATTTTATTGATTCCATTATTTCTGGAGCTCACCTACTGATAATGAATTTAAATAAGGAATAAAACCATGAATGTTCTGAAAATATCTTGCTATACATATTTCAATAAAATATCAGTTTCATTCACTGAGGTAATTTCTACTTTGCATATAATTATGGTCTCTAAAACATTCTTTTTGGAATCATACTTAATATGCACATTTGACTTTGAGTTATAAATTTTCATGTTCAATGTAGATGATAAAATTGACATATAAAATTTTGAGTAACATATACAATTGGAAATAACAGTCAGTGGCAGAGTAGGAACTTAAACGCAGAACTCTGCCTTTAAACTTCATTCTCTTTGCTCTATACTTTTCTTTGTTCAAGGACTGTCAATTCAGAGTATGGGAAAAATTTGTTTTTTAACTAAAAGTGAATTACCTCATAAATGGCTCATTAATATCTTTAAAGGAGGATAAAATTCAGGTAACTAATAGTTACCACATAGTTACCACATGAGAGATAGATGTTTTATATAATCTGAAATAGTATTATAAATATTTAGAAATTTTCAGAATAAAATATTAAAGTGTAAAATGTAGTTTGTTCATTCTAAATCTCTTCAAGAGGACCACAGAACACTACTTGACAGTTTACTAAAATGTCATATTCTGAAACTTTCGGGTTTCCTTTATACATTAATTTCCAGATCTTTGTAGAAATGCACTAAAAAGTATAAAAGAAAACAAGAATATTAAATTAAAACACTCTGCAGTATAAGTGAGAGTTGGGAGACAATAAAATCTCTATTGAATTATAGGTAGGAGAAGTAAGCTACTCAAACCTACCAAGAAAGCTTCATTTTAGAAAATTAAAAAAATAAAAAAAAAAACAAAGAAAAATCTAGATGATGAGAAATTAGTGTCAGCTAAATAATTAAATTCAGGGAAAAGATCATTTTTTTCCTCAGAAATAAAAACTAAACTGCAAAGTATGAAAGGGAGAATTTTTTTATTGAACTTAAATTCTACGGCTTGAGGAAAAAAAGTAGGATTAGGATGAAATGCAGACAATACCTAAAAAGGTTAAGAAAGTCACCAAGAAATTGATAGACAGCAAAAATGAAAATTACACTTTCTCAAATCTCAAAAAAGAAAACAAGAGAAGCAGCATTTGTAATCATAATACAAGATATTATACAGAGATAGGATTTAAAAAAACTAAATCTACAAAATAAGATGCCAACATATAACTCAGGAACCTTCTGGGCCTCTAAAATACTGTCATGTACAAACAAACAAAAAATCAGATTGGCATTAGAGTTCTCAGCAGGAAGCAACATTTTTAAGAAACTCAGGAAAGTCAGTATAAGTAAGTGTTTTGGTTATTAAATTAACATCATTTTGTGCTAATGCTACTGTTGCTAGGAGTGTTGTACAACGATAATTAGTTTACTTTCAGGTGGTTAAGCAAAATGTAATATATACCACTGTGTGTGTGCGTGCGTGTGTGTGTGTGTGTGTGTGTGTGTGTGTGTTTGAAAGATAGTGAGAAGTGCAAAATATTAGCAATTTAATGTGACCAAAACACATGCAGATATTCATTATATCATCTCCTCAATTTTTATGTTGCTTCGAAGCTCTCATCCAAATTGAATAAAAACTTCAAGGATTCTCTTCAAAATATATAAAATTGTTCTAAAAATGGTAGCAAGGGATAACATCCTATGCTTCCAGATATATCCAGCACATTTTATTTTTAAAATTCAGAATAATTATTAAAATTGAGCAATATTTCCTACAGATCTATTTATATATAAATTTGAGTAAAGACTGTACTGCTCTTTAACGATCATTTTTATGCACACATACAGTTGAAATTTTATTTAAATAATAACTACTAATATATTTTTATCATTTTCTTCTGACACAGAAGTTTCTTGTACATACCAGGAAATAAGCAAATTTCACTCTAAAGATTCTATTTGAAAGCTGTCTGCAATTAAATCAATCCTGTGAAATACCCTTAAACATTTGAAGAAGAAATAATTTTGAGTGGCAGTATAGCAAAGAAATATTTGAATGCATCAACTATTAGAGTATCACTAATGGGAAATATTCTGGTTATTACGATGTAACCATATTGAGGAATTAAGGTCTTGTGACAGGTTTATGCCTTAGATACTGTGGCCAACCTTGAATGTAGCTCTCTGCCCTGGAGCCATAGCATCATGCACTTCCAACTAATACATCAAATATGACACCATTGCACATCCTAAGAGCTCGTTTCTTTTAAATTAGAAAGTATCACTCCCTCGCAACCCCAGTTTTACAATAGATGAGACTCTCATTCTCATCATTCATTAAAGGAATTGAAGGCTTCAGTAAATTGCAAGATTCACAATGCAAGGAAGGCAAGGACGTGTTACGTCTGGAGATGTAACATCAGTTCCTACTTCTTTGAATATATACTGAATGATTACATTGCTCTAAATATACACAAACATAAGATACTTAAAACTTACAACCACATGGCTTGCTCTAAATTTACTCAAATACAAGATGCCCAAATCTTAGGACCACACAGCACTTGTTCTATCTCCATTTTGTATAGGGTCTGAGAAATCTAGGGTTTACACAATTACTTGTACATTCCTCTGTGTGCAAAATAAAGTGATTATCAATCTTTGCTTCATTTACATATATTTACAATATTTTTCTTGCAAGTTCTTCATTGTTTTAAGCATAACATTGAAACATTTATCTAGATTACAGGAATAGATGGAATGTTTCATGATCTTTTAGTACATTAACTTCTGCATCTATGGAAAACAGAATACTTGATGCAGAGATTTACTCTTTCAGTATTGGAACTGTCAACACAAATACCTCGATGGCATATGTGGACAAGCGGCCTTACTAATTACTAGCTATAGTAGTTGCACAATAGATAGAGAATAGATGCTAAATTAAATCGATTTGGAGTGCAGTATGCCTTCTTTGCCTAGTTTACTACCCCAACTCTTTCAGGTTACCATCCTGGAAAAGATTAAGAATATTAAATAGAGAAAATATAAAGATGAGTTCAAATGTGGAGAGTTATATAATCTCTGTAATATACATTAAGAAATAATTGTACAACATAATATTGAGAGATGAAATTATCATCCTTATGAAATTATCATCCAAATTTCATCTTGCCTGACATGTGATAATACAGGTAACCAGTATGCTGTGAAATGGGGCCTTTATTAGAGGTCTTTGCTCAGGCTATTATAATAAAAATGCTAGTTTGAATGGCTTGTACATAACAGACATTTAATTCTCACAGTTTGAGAGACTGAGAATTCCAAGACTGAAGCAAAGGTGCACTTGGTATTTGCTGAGAGCCCACCTCCTGGTTCACTGAGAGTTGTTTTATTGCTGTGTCCTGACATGGTAGAAAGTGTGAGAAAGCCGGGGTGTCTTTTATAAGCACCATTTGGTGAGCAAAGTCATTATGGATCAAGTAACTCTAACAGGCCACATCTAATACCATCGGCGGAGGGGTTAAGCTTTTAATACATGACTTTTGAAAGGACACATTCATACCGTACCGCTAGAAAAATAGGCAGTGTTGAATAAATGATTCAATGAAGTAAAGAGAGTAAAGGAAATAGGATTTGGAATGTCCATAAATTTTTAACTTGTAAATTCTTTCAAGGTGAATGTGAATATCTTAAAGGCGACATGAGAGAGGAAGAAAGCCATGCAGATATCTGAGGGACATTGTATAAATATAAATACAAATGTATCTTAATGTGTGTATGTGTATATATGGGTGCACTTGTTCGTGAATGTGTGCGCACACGCGTGTGTATGTGTGTGCATTTCCTGGAGAGATGTCAGGGAAATGTCCTCGTGAGAAATTTGCCAGCCTATTATCATTAAATACAGATGCAAGGATCCAATTACGATACAGCACTCAACGTTACATACATGTTTTCTACCCACTCCTTGGTACAAATAAGCATAGTTATTTCAAGTAATTTTCACACTTTAATAAATTACGATTGATGAGTGTAAAAGTTAACCAACATAACCTGGATTTGGTATTATGGAGTAAGTCATAATTATAATAGCAGGGCCTATATTGACAGTGGAAAATGTAGGCTGAAATATATTTCTACATGTTCCTTGTGAAAATTATTTTTTAGAAACAAAGAAGGTCATATAATTTTATGATTTTTATGGGAAACAAATAAGGCAAACTTTTCAGAAAAGAAAACGCTGCAACTAAAAATGCATACCGCAAGCCAAGGTCTCACTAAATCATAAGCATAAATGCTAATGAACAAGGTTTGTTCAAAGATGGCTACGTTTCTATTCCCCCTGAATGGGCAAGTGTTAGAATTCCTTTAAGAAGAATCATTATAAAGACGAGCAACTTCAGATGCCATGTCGTTATTTTCATCATTCATAAGTACCGTGTGTGCTTGCTTTAGTACACATTTGCTTTGTTGATTTATTTTATTTTCTTCCACAGGAGGGAATAAAGCTGCTACAAATGATTCCTCTCAGCCATTTCGACATTATTTTGTAACAGAATTTCAAACATAAATCAAGGTCCTTGCTGTTGTAGAGTGCAAGAGACCTGGGGAAATTAATAGCTGTCTGTGTAAACAGGTAGCAGAACCGGCAAAAGACTGTTTCTTGGTTTTGGGAATATCTTTGTTTCTGAAGTTATAATAAAATGATAACAATTTGCTCTAAACTGCAGATTTAAATTGAGAAGAAATCAAGAATCTTTATGATATATTGGAAAACTGCTAAGATGAATGGTGTGTGTCAGATGGAGGGCAGGGTGGGGGTGGGGTGCTGTTCCTGCTTAGTACCGTCAGGGTCATTACAATTGTGCAGGCCAACGTTACTATATGTGTACATCAGAAAGATACATTTTAAAGTAAATAGAAAAGAACAGTGTAAATATAGAGTTTAGGAAGGGGAAAGTGTTAACGTACATGGAAGATAAAATTAAACTACTTTGCTGCTAATAGCATTATTTTCTATTTAAAAGGAGAAAAATGGTTGAAATTGCAAAGTAGAAACAAAGATTTCAAATTATTTTCTACTTTTTCCTTATCTTCCTCATACTGCCATGTTGAACAATATTTAGCATGTAGATTAATTTATTTTCACATCTGCATGGCAGACTTCAGCTGACGGTCCTTCCCTTTAGTTCCATCAAGTCTAACTCCCAGAATCATTTTTTCAACCTCCATGTATATTAAAATCATCTAAGAAGCATAGAAAAGTAGAAATTCCTTACTCCAAGTCATTTTGCAGACATTTGTTTATCTTTCTGTGATACACATTCTTGGGGGTTCCTTCGAACATCTATTATTTATAACTCCAATATGCATATGACAGAAAAAGAAATAAAAAAGACAGGGTCCAGTATTAGTCCAAAAACCAGTGGCTTTAGAAATATCATTTGGTGCATAGGTACTGTGATGTAGACATTTAATTAGGTTTCTCTGCATATTAATCTTAAAATAATATAAATACATTACAATTTTCACATTTAATAATGAAAGGTTCCACGAGTATCAAAATGTTCAATAGTAGAGCCAAAATTCCAAGTTTATTAATTTCTGCCTCTTTTGAGGCTTAGGCATAAACAAATATGTCAATGTTGTAGAATGAGGGGGGGCAAAAAATGAATAGAGACTTCAGGCAAAGAAAAATAGTATGATGTTTTTTCAATAGATGGTGTTGCCCTTGCATGGGGGACCCTAGAGGATGTTGCATATCACAGAAAACCTGCTACACTGCCGAACCTTAGAGAAGAAATTGAAAATGTATGTGTAGCAACCTCAACTACCAAGGCTACCCAAGCAGCAGTTTTCCACAGTAATAAATGTCTGGCAGCTAATGACCACCACTTTGAGCACCTCTTGTAACTGTAGAGGCCAAAGGCAATTTTTATTAATCTCATGATGTCTCGATTAATTTAGTATTGAAATAATTATATAAATTTTTCTTTTCCTGAAGTGTGTATATATATTTTATGGTGGACTCTAACTCCTATTTGGTTTCAATAGCATACTTCCTTTGTTATAAATCCACTGAAGTTTCACGGTCTTTAGATTCCCTCTTATGTTATAAAGTGACTGCATTTAATAATACTGCAATTAGTCAACCTCAGTTAGTGTACATGAAGAAAGGGATGAGTGTTTTCAGGGTGCTTCAAGATGAAATAAACCGTAATATATAAAAATTTATTTGATACAATGCTTAGTACAAAGAAAACATTAAAGCATAAATAATACTTATTGAGTATTTATAATGTACCAGAAACTATTCTATATATTTATCGTGTATTAGTCCTTATCACATGCCAAATAATTATACATATTATTATTAGTGTTTATGTCATTATCATTATTATAGTAATATGCAAAGCAAAGAAAGGGGAATGAAGAATACAACTAAAATTCACTCAATTTATGTAAGTTAGAGTCATTCAAGTTCATTTAAGCACCATACTTTACATCTCTCCTCATAAACTACAAACGTTCCAGGCTATAATTATTCGTGGGTTTTAAAAATATTTTAGAGTGTGTTACTACCTTTTCCCCACTCTTTGCATCCCTATTTCCTTCATCCCAGAGAACTGTGGTGCATTGAGCGAGTCACTTGGTTTAAAGGATTTTAACACAGTTTGCTCTTATGACGATCAGTGTTATCCCAGGACTAAACAAGGAGACATCTCAAACCTCAGAGGAATGTTTTAAAAATATTTATAATGTAGGCTCTCTTTCCCTGCAGACTTTGTTATAGACTCTTGTCGTTTAGAAACAGTAATCCTAAAATTCCATGATCTTAATAATGTATATCCTGTTATTAAAAATTAGCAGCACCCGCAAGTGTTTCTAGGGATATGCGGGTAATGTCCAACCTCAGCGGTGTTACTGAGTGATTTGCTTCTTCTTCCCGAGTTCTGTGATTCGTATGTCATCCATGATCCTAGCCAAGTTACTCCCCTGAGTGAGATGTAAGAGGCCTTCAGTCACAGTGTGCTCTCATTGACCTATGCTTGAAACAGAAAAGATTTATTTTACATTCTCCTTTAATATTTTTCTACTAATTATATGCAATGCACTTTTAAGAAAAAAGTAAAACAAATTATGTGCCTCATGTAATTAAAATATCTTGAAAATACACAAAGATAAGAATGCTGTCAAAATCTTTCTCCTAGATTACTAGATTACGGAATTTGAAACTCGCCCCAATTGTTTTTTGGTATTAATTAAAATACCACCTTTGGGGAACTGGTTTTAAGACCTCATAGAGCTTTGGGGATTAAAATATAGGAAGCGGCAAGGACAAGTAATCTTAAAAAAGTAATTTTCACAAGAAAACTGTCATTACCTAAAGTAGGTGCAGGAACTCTCATCTCCGTTCTATTTAAAATCTGAAGGGGATAAATCACACCCTCATAGCCAAATCTCATGGACTCCTGGGGATAGCATAAAGGTTTCATATCTCTGGATATTAACACTTATAAACCATAAATTCTCAAGCAGTAAAATTTCAGCCTCAGCTATCCCAACATTAACATGTTATGACTAAGCTTATGAGACTGATAAAGTCAAGTCTGAGACAATATATATGAGATTAAGTCTTAAGTCTCTTCTAGTCAATATATCTGAGTGAGGATTACAATTCCATTTCCCACTATGGGGGAATGAAGAATTCAGAATGCATTACTCATACTTAGTTTGGAGTTCAAATCTTTGTTGTTAGCAATAATTAATTGTTAATAATGAGCCATTTTCATGGCATAATTTATTTTCTAGACTAGTCTTAAATGTTCATGATAAAGTACAGACACCATCGAATGAGTAATTATTTCAAGGCTAAAATTATGGTTAAAACTGGAATTTATTTTACTTTATTTGTTTATATATGTATGTATGTATGTATGTATGTATGTATTGGGTACTGGGGCTCAAACTCAGGGCCTTGTGCTTGCTAGGTAAGTGCTCTACCACTGAGCTAAATCCCTAAACCAAGGAATTCATTTTACTTTAAATCTGCTTGTCTTTCATATTTTGAGACTTCTGAAATTTATGAGTGATTACTTTCCCTTTGTTGAATGCTGCCGATTAGACATTACAATCCACTACAGGCTGCAGATATGGCAACACTATGAATAATTCAGTTTGTCTCAGACTACAGTTAAAAAGTGGTTGTTTAAGGAAATTTGCTTCAGACTTCAAGATTTAGGCCAAACAGCTATTTGCTACTGCTTGGGTCCCAAACTCTACCCTCATTCTTCTTCTTCCTAAAATTGATTCTCTAGTTACTCTCTCTTACATACTCAGGCCTGGTGCAGTGTACAAGGTTAGCTTCTTACATGCCGTTGCCATTAAAATAGGATTATCAGTATTCAGAGGTAAAAATACAGGACACATTCTTAAATTTAAACTCCATAAACAATAGATTTAGTAAAAATGTAACAAGTGCTGCAATTATTCAATGTTTATCAGAAATTCAAAGTTAAATGAATATCATATATCTTTAAGCCCTAAGCAGCTTTTATTCTGTACTCTAAAGATCAGCACTAAACTCATCTGTTTGTTAGTTCCAAATATTTCTATCTTAACTCCTTAAATTGATTTTTAAATGTGTAAATTGATTAGCTAATTGATTTTTTTTTTCCTGATCCAAATCTAGAGAAAATCATTCTGGTTGCTTTTGAACTCCAGTTACAGCATTTTCCCCCCTATTAGTCTCTGAATTAATCAGATTTCTTTCTTTGACCTCACTAGGCTCACCTGAGTTCTAATAGATACTTACAGAATTCCTTGAAGTGACTGACTTTCCATCAACCTGAACTACATAGTGCTTTCTAAACTTGAGTTCTATCATCATGTTCTGATACTGCTGTGTTCTGCGTAGTGGTCTATTATAAATGCACATAGATACTGCTAGGCACCAGCAAATGCTTCACACAACATGTATACTCTCTTCATTTCCTACCCCTAGCATCACAGATTTTGGCTAATTCTGTATTCAGCTTTTTTTTCACTTTTAAGTGCACCTTGCATATAATTTTTAATACCCTTCCAGACATGCACACAGTACACAGAACAACCTCTAGGAATGGTGCTTTTCCTGCTATACTCTGCACTTCTCATAGCCAACATTAAAGCACTAAAAAGCTAGGGAGAAAAAAATCATCTAACCAAAAATCAGAATGCTCAGGCAATATTTTAGTAGTATCTAACAGAAAGAAATAATTCTATGACATAAGGAGCGAAGAGCCAAAAAAGCATACGAAAAATAAAAATGGATGGCTGGAGACAAAAAGTGGTTATTATATTTCAGGGTGCTTTATGGAGTGAACTGTGTTTTGACCTCACATGTTTCTCCAGGCCCTTCCACGTCTTATTATTTGGTACACATTACTAGTCTAAATGCTTTTCTGAATGTTGCACAAGCTTTTTACTGCTACGGACTGACTACATGACCTCACAGGGCAGTGAGAGAACCTGAGAAAACATTTTCTTTTTCAATTTTTCAGAAATTATCACCAGAAATATGTCTGATCATAGTGAAATCCCTTTTTAGAAATAAAAATATTCATCTCGAAGTTTCACTTTCTAGTTTTTTCACTGAGGATAGGAAATGTAATTTAATTGGTAATTAGCAGGTTTTAGGAGTAGAATAAAAGATACTGTATGACAGAATTGCATAACCTGTAAGGCAAGGTGTGATTTCAAACTCACATGAACAACTCATTACTGGCAATGTCAAGTTCACAGATAACATTTACTGCAGATTTTTTTCAATGAAAGTTAACTTGAATGAGACCGTGAAGATTAGATAGATTTTTTTTTTTTTTTTTTGAGACAGAGTCTCGCTCCGTAATTCAGGCTGGCCTTGAACCCACTATGAAGCCCAGGCTGGACACAAACTCGCAGGGATCCTCCTGCCTCAGCCTCCCAAGTGCAGAGATTATAGATGTACACCACCACACCTGCTCAAAATAAAATATGTTTTTGATTGGAAAATAAAATGATAGTTTTCTTTAAAAAGGAAGTCTATGTATCACATCTTTGTTTATTAAGAAACTGGCCAATTACAGTAATTATTTCTTTGTAAGCTCTATTTTCATCTTTTCTTAGCTAGAGACTTAGACTCCTGTTTTTGCTTTTGTAATATTTTTATGTTTTGAATTTATTAAAAATTTGAACATCATTTTGTAATTAGAACAAAATCAGTGCATATGGGGATAATATAGATTTTTATGCTTGTATGGAATTTCTATTCCACCTAGGTAACTATCAAAAAACTAAATTGTTGGTTGACAGATTTTATCTTCTTCATGAAAGATTTGACCATTTTTTAGCGTTTTCATGACACTTAAATTTTTTCTCTTATTAAAACCAAAAAGTAAATGTGACATACACATTTATGCCTTGACAGGAATGAATTTATGTTATATATCAATATGCCTATTGAGTTTATGAATCATTTAGCTCAAAAGTCCATATGAAGATAAAAATCTATATTATCCCTTTATCTACTGATCTTATTCTCTCTATTACAAAATAATTTTTAAGAACTTTAATAAATTCAGAAAATGAGATATTTTGAGGGCAAAATATTATAAGTAAAAATTTATATCATAATAACAAAATGTTGGACATAGGCAAACAGAGGGAAAGAAGTAAGACTGGGTATTGTTATAGATGTGAACAAGTACAGACAAATGTGTGTATCTTATAAAATAGATGTAATATACACATTTATTGACTATTAGTTTCTAATTAGTATATATTGGAAACAAATTGGGAAGACAGTAGAAACACATAGACATGGAAAAAAACAAAAGAAAAGTGTAACTATTTAGAGCACATGTTTAGATTGTTGTATATATGGGAGAGAATAACTCTATCACAGAACTGAAAATAGTTGATTTAGATAGGAAGGGGTCCCTCTACCTGGTGGCAAATGTCTTATAAATCAGACTAAAATCCGCATATTGAAGTATTAAATTAGGATGCCTTATTTACTTGATTATAGATACTTTGTAAAATCTACAGATAAAATGATATAGTACAGTTAACGAAGTGACGAGATTTTTCTTGACTGACTGGATATGTGCAATCTAAGCAGGAGTGAGACGCGCTCACGGAGGTGGGCTCCCGCTCACACCAGCGGACTGGAGCCACCTGTGCAAAACTCTTTCCAACTCCATTTTCAAGGACGTCAATTTGCTAGCTGAATTCTAGTGGAAGTATTTACAGAAACAGGTTTAAATTCAGGGCTTCTTTATTTTTTCATTTTTGGAGGAGTAAAATTTTGCTAATATGCCATTCTGTGTAGTAGGCATTGGTTAATACCTGTATTATCTTAAGATAGCATAAACTCTTCAAAACTTTTCACTTAGACGATTTTTCATTGATTTTATATAAAATACTTTTCTTCACAGCTAAGGTCTTAAAAATGTTCTTGTCATACAAACAAATATTTAATACCTTTCCAAAATGACTTTGGTAAATGATGATGCATTTTTATAGATGTCTCTTTGTGCTACAGATGAAAATAAATTCCTACAAAAGCAAGTGAAACAAACATTTTGATGATGATAATTTAAGACAAATTTAGGTCTCATAATAGTTCTAAAATGATTTGAGTATAATTTTACATTTCTGCCCTTTAGATTCTTACTGATAAATCAGGTGCAATGATGCTGGACTATAATTTAAAGGTTATTGGGGAATTTTAGCAGAAAATAAAATGAAAACTCTAAAAGTGAGGGTAGATAAAATTTGTGTCATTCATATAACCAAACATGTTAATAAATAATTTATCAGCAAAAAGTTACCAAACTGCTTGTTGCCCTTCTGTCATTTTATCTGCATCATAGAAACAAGGAACTTTTAGAAACTAAATGTGGGCATCCTGCAGTTAATGTTTGATCACTGTAGCATGACCCAATACCCAGCTGCTGTTGGAATTTCTGATCATGTTATAGCCAGAAAGTTTCTGTCTGACACATGGGATAGTTCAAAGCTTTTGTTTGATTCCCGAGAGTTCCTGTCATTCCTCTGGCTCCACACCTAGGCCATTGGCAAGTACTCATCCTGAGAAAGAACTTGGCTCTCATAAAAACTGTCTAGAGGTATCTTATCAGACAAACATTAGATCATTTTAGATGCAGTTACCAATAAAGCCAGCAAGAATGAGACAGCTAGGATAGATCTAAGTATTATGGGACACATTGGAGAATTGAGAGTTTAAAAATTAGACCAATCTTGAAGGCTATAAATTAAGAAAACACACTGAAGGTACGAGAATGGGAAGTAAACCTGACCTTTAAAGACTCTGTAGTCAGTGGAATTACTAAGAAGTCAGAGCTCAGAAAATTTAAGGTCATTAAAATCAAACCCACTGAGATAGAAGTGTGATCTGTCCTGTTCCAAGCTCAGTTAGAAACTTTCCCCAGAGCAAATTCTAGATGACAGCAGGGAAAGGGATGCACAGAATCATCACTAAAGTAACCCGCAGTTACTTTTACTTTATTAGCTAATACAAATCACACTCCCATAGAAAGACTTAAAATGGTGGTAATAAGACGCATGTCACATGAAGAAGCATGATGAGAACAAGCATGGGTTCAACTGAAATTCCACCTCTGCATGCAACAACATCAAGATATCAGCTCCCTGCCTGCGCTGTGGATGTCATAAAAGCTGTATACCTTTTCCCATTTTGAGTGGTTACCATGAGATTTCTGTCCCCCACATCCTATTCTCCATTTTGTGGTTGGACATAAGAATAAGCCTGTTCTTGCATCACAGTGCCTTTGTTTGACTTTTCTGAGAGCAAAAGAGCCCAGAGAGTCACTAACAGGAAAGACGAAACACGCTAAGATAATTCTCCATTTTTTCTCAGAGAGTTCTAATGTTAACAGTTTTGTTTAGTTAAAAGGTAAAGCCTTCTTTCTCTGTCTTCATCCTGAGACTTTCAGACATCTAAATTTCCACTGTCCACTGACAAGGTGCTTATACCAAATAAACTTTATTTTTTCCTTACTTATATCAAATTTTAAAAAAAGAATTTTGATTTCTGTTGAAAAACTATTAATATCTCAAAGAAAATACAATACTGAATGTAGCTTTGCATTTTCCTTTAATATATTCAAATAGAGTTTTTTTGCAAATAAGTGTTAGGTTACACGATTTGCCTGTGACAAGTTACACAGGAACTTTTTTTAAAGTACTGACTTTGATGGTCAGAGAGTACACTTGCCTCCTCAGGTTTCTTTGGAAATGGCTTACTTTATTATTAAGCCACTTATTTTAATTCTAAATTCAGAAACGCACACAGCATCTCTCAACATATGTCTGTTGGTGAGTTCAACATATTTGTCAAATTCAATAGCTATTCTCCCAGCTTACAGATAATGAAGACAAATAGATTTTACATGCTAAACAGTGCTGCTGCTTGGGGAAGTCTTTTAGAAATCCATCACCCATTCCCTAGATTATTTATTTAAAATGTACAGAAACTTCTAGTTTGATTAATTTTGTGAATAAGAAAAAAATCAAGGGTTTGGATTTTACTATAAAGAAATTTGTCTCCCTTTTACATTTCCATATACTTTTGGAATTAATTAAAGCTAAAATGGTAGGATCAGAGCTTATGTTGTTTCTAAAATAGTCATTTTGAAAACAACAGGTAGACATCATTTTTACACATTGACGTTAGAGAGATTTCGAGTTTACATAGTAAATCTGCTTTCTTTTCTAATTTGCTCCAAGACTGGGTACCACAGAGTACCCTAACCGCAGCATCAAGAGAGAGTGAGGCGAGAGGTCACAAGCGGCTAAATTGCTGCTTGGGCAAATTAGCAAGACCCTATCTAATATTAAAAGCAAAAATCCTGAGGCTGTAGCTTAGTGGTAAAGCATCCCTGGATTTAATCCATACTACTTCCAAAAAACCATGTTTATAAAGTTATCAAATATATATACCTCAAATCACATTTATAAGGATATCAAATATAAAGATGTCAAATATGTATATCAAATATATAGGCTTTGCCTGGGTTTTTAATTTTTTTTACTTTTGTCTCATGAATATTCTTATGGATATCTCCAAGGTGTCTCAGGATAATTTTTACCAGCTGCCGAACTGAACTAGCACCCCACTTCAAATATCTATCTCATTCGTCTTCCTCGTCTCTGTTACTTCCTACTTTTCTAACAAGTGATGCCTGATTCACATTAACAGGCTTCGTTATAAATCAGTTCCCTGAAACTTATGGGCTGAACTGTGACCCCTCACCCTGCCACATTTAATAGGTTGAAGCCTTAGCATCTGGTACTCTGAATATAACTGTGTTTATAAAGAGGGTCTTTAAGGAGCGATTAAGTGCATATCTTTAATCCCCGCACGGTGGGAGGTTGAGGCAAGGAGATCACAAGTTCTAGCCCAGTCTGAGAACTTGGTGACTTACCTATCTCAAAAAAAAAAAAAAGTAAAAATTAAAAAAAAAAACGGGGCTGAGGTTGTAGTCCAGAGGTTCTGAGTTATATTCCCAAATACACACACACACACACACACAGAGATACGCAGACACACGTAATTAAGATAAAATGTAGTAATAAGAATGAGGTTCTAATCCAAAAAGACGATGTCCATACAACATGAGGAGACACCAGAATTTATGCACACACAGGGAAAAGCCGTGTGAGCAGACAGAGAAAAGTTGCTGCCATTCCGCCAGCAGTTGGGTCTTGGACTCCTGGCCCTCAGAACTGTGAGAACTGCATCTCTATTGCTGAAGTCACTCAGTCTGTAGTCCACCATTGTGGCAGTCTTGTCACACTAACACACTGATCAATTCTGACTTCCAAGTAGGAATTCTATGCTCTTTTTTCCCACGTGCTCTCCTTTTCTTAGTGATAACATTTAGCTTATACCATGATTATAAAGATTATGTCCCAGAATTGTTAATTACTATCTAAAATGTGTTACAAGTTACAGTTATTATCTTAACCTGTTAATTCAAATATTGAGAGGAGTGTGTTTTTGATCCCATTTCTCTGTTTACATGTACATTTCTCTTACAGTTCCCTTTGGTCAGATCTGCAAAGGTCTATGAGTCACG